>PVJS01003004.1:0-78927 GCA_004027185.1 Glis glis | reverse complement strand
TTTGTAGTACTGGGGATTGAACCCAGGGGCATTCTACCTCCGAGCTACACCCCCAGCCCTATTTTTTGTTTACTCTTTGTTTTGAAACAGGGTCTCGCTAAGTTGCGGAGAGCCTCACTAAGTAGCTGAGGCTGGCCGCGAACCCAGATCCTCCGGTCTCAGCCTCCCAACTACTGGGATTACAAGTGTGCTTCACCACACCCGGCTTTAATTTACTTTTTAAAACCCATTGCATCAATATTTGTATGGGTGTGGGGGGTGGTATTGAGGATTGAATCCAGGGGCATTCTACCTCCGAGCTACTCCCTTAGTCCTTTTTATTTTTTGTTTGGAAACAGGGTCTCGCTAGGTTGTTGAGAGACTCGCCAAGTTGCTGAGACTGGCCTTGAAGCTGTGATCCTCCTGTCTCAGCCTCCCAAGTACTGGGATGAAAGGACTGCACCTCCACCTGATTTGCATAAATATCTTAATAAAAATAATTATATTTTTATCAAAAATTAAAACGACCAGTATCGTGTGCTTACTTATTTGCTCTCTATGGGAAGAGGGGACAGCAAGACTCCCAGATCTGCTTTTTGCATTCAATCTATCGAGCTACTTTGTTATTGTTTAGGTAGATAAGAAAATTTGGTCCAAACTCCACAAGTGGTAGTTTTTGAAAAGCTTAGTTCCAATGTGGAATGTGATTTTATTATATAACACACCCAATCCCATTTTGTTAATATCACAATGGATCTTATCAGAAGTCTCAAAGAATTGGGGAGCTGTCAGACTCAAATGGTGAATACACAATTTCCAAAATTCTGTGTTTCAAAGCTTGCATTTTAATCATTGGCAACAAATATCAGTTGTTTTCTTTGAACTGAAAGGTTCCCTTTTTAAACCCACAAGAAAAATTACCCCAAATGTCCAAATCCGAACAATCATAATTTGTCAGTAGTGTTTTAATTTTCAAAAGTGTTCCACAAAAAAAAAAAAACCCACAGTGGTTTCAGCTAGCAACTCAGTCACAAAAGTGATTTTCCCTGAGACAACTAATGCACTTCTGACTACAGGAGAAGGGTTTTATGCACATTTCCCATGTTATCATTGAAAGACACAGAGAAGACCTAAATAAAATCAAATGAGATTGAAAAGGAGACATTACAACTGATAGCACAGAAATACAACATCATTAAAGACTGTTGTGAATAATTAGATGCCAACAACTTTGAAACCCTAAAAGAAATAGAGAAATTTCTGGACACTTACAAACTACCCAAATTGAACCATGAAAACACAGAAAGCCTCAACAGACCAATAATAAATAATGATATTGAATCAGTAATAAAAAGTCTTCCCAGCAAAGAAAATCCCAGGACTGGATGGCTTCTACTGAATTGTACCAGATGTTTAAAGAAAAACTAACAGCAATTCTACTCAAATTATTCCCCCAAAAAATTGAAAGGGAGAACTCTTCCAAACTTATTCTACTAGACCAGTATTACCCTCATACCCAAACCAGACAAGGACACAACAACAAAAAGAAAACTAGTCTCTCTCTCACACACAGAGTCTCTTGCCATGTGATGAACCCTCCCTCCACCTTGAACCCCAGAATGAGAGTCAACATAAACTTTTTTTTTTGGTACTGAGGATTGAACCCAGGGGCATTCTACCTCCGAGCTACACCCTCAGTCCTATTTTTCTTCTTTATTTTGAAACAGGGTCTCACTAAGCTGCAGAGGGCCTCACTATGTAGCTGAGGCAGGCCGCGATCCTGCGATCCTGCGATCCTCCTGTCTCAGCCTCCCAAGTACTGGGATTACAAGCGTGTGCCACCACGCCCAGCCTAAAATAAACTTCTTTATAACTCAACGAAGGAATAAACAAAGGAAGAAGGAAAAAAAAGAGAAGACTCAGCAAGTGGAATTCTTGCCACCTTGAATGATGATATCAACCCCTCAAACACCCCCATGATGCCCAAGGACCAGGAACCCCTGACCCAGCATTATGGTGTATGCTGAACTTGTTATAAAGACCAGAGAAGTCCATTGCTCTGTCCCCATGGCTCCCATTCAAGTTAGACACTGCCCATAAGGCAGTTTACCTTCTCATTTACAAAAGTAGCTTCCACTTGGCTTATGTATTTGAAATATAAATATGTTGCATATGATTGGGTAAGGTTGTTGTCCTACATTGTACTAAATTTGCTTCTAATAATCACAAACTGTGTGTCATTTGGAAGCTTCTATACTGCACAAAACTCTTTGAAGACACTGGATCCCATTTTCGTCATTCCTATTTTATTTACGTCAACGAATCCAAGTTTCCCAACAGAATTCCATAAATTTGTAAATTCCATTAGATTTGTATGCAGTAAGCCCTTACAAAACATCCAACTTTTTAAACAGGATATTTAAGGAGCCATCTGAGTGTTGTCTTGTTTTCTTTATCTTGTTTGTAACTGAGAGCAGTGAAGAAGTGAAGAAGTAAGAGATGCCACTAGAAAAGCTGTGGAGCTGTGGCAGTCTTGTAATTAACTGTAAACACACGAAGTGCCATTTTCTAAACAAGTTGGTCTTGGTCCTGCTAAAATGCTCGCTTCTCTGAGCCCTCCCTCCTCCTCCCTTGAGTTAAGCTTTCCCTAATGTGCTTGTTGCCACAGTGAGAAGAACACGGAGCAGCTGAGCCAGCGCTCTCTTTAACCTCGGAAGGAGTATTAATTCTGGCAGCCATCTGCTGAACTAATCCACCTGAGCCCTCTGTCGCCGCATTAATAGGTGGAGTCCCTAGAAGCAGAGCCTTTCAGGATTTGGACGCAGTGATTCTCCAGTGAATCTTTCAGAAGAAAGGGAGGGGAACAGGGAAAGGAGAGGAAGAAGCCAAACGAAGAAAAGTTGGCTTCACCTTGTGTCTGGCTTCAGCCTAATCGGTCCCCCAGGAACGCTCCTAGAGCAAGAATTCCACCTGTAGCTTCACCCGCCCTGGGATTCAAGGGATAGCCCTTCCCGTCTGCACCCAGTCGCTCATGAGCCTGGGACAGGGAAGTGAGGAGCCAGGAGCTATTGAGGAACAGCAGGGAGATAGGTGCACGCCCCAGCCCAGGGATCAGGCAGGGCACCCCTGCTATCAACAGCATCTGCTACAGCTTGTCAGCACCTCTTCTTTCTCAATGAACACCTCAAAAGTATGAAGAAGGGGGGAAAAGGGAAATGTACTAGTTTTACACAAGCAAGGGAAAAACAACTTCTGTCAAGAGTTCCATAGTACGGACCAAAAGAAAATAAAAAATGGTTGCACAAGGTGTGGATGCCAAGAGTTTTATCTTCAACGCTCTCTGATCTCCAGACTGGAAGGATCCTAGACTGAATGTCCCCAGCTGAATGTGACACCTTTTCATTCAGCTTTTTCCTAAAGCTCAATTAGGAAAATCACTAAGTACATACTCTGTTTCCTAGTTATAAACAAAAACTTCCACACTTGGAATCCTAGACAGTACCAGAAAAATGAAAGTATCTGCTATAGAGACTCCATATTATCATTACTGTTTTGATATAAAACATAGTAACATATAACAACGGAAAAATTTACTATTTTATTCAGTTTCAAGGCATGACATACTATACATAAATATTAAAAAATGTTTAAAACAAATACTATTAGCATAGAACAAAAGTTAATGAAATATTCTGCAATGGTAGCAAAAAATGCACAAGGTCTTTTTCTTAATGAACTCCCCCAAAGTAGAAATTAACAATCTTTAAAGAGCTTGATGTAGTTTTATTTAATGTTCACTTTTATCTTCATGTCCAGAAATCCTTTGATGTTAAAGTATCTTGTGTTTAATTGTTTTGGGTTGTGTGTGTGTGTGTGTGTGTGTGTGTGTGTGTGTGTGTGTTTTACTGGGGATTCAACTCAGGGGCATTCTACCTCTGAGCTACACCCCATCCCTTTTTATTTTTTGTTTTGGAACAGGGTCTCCCTATGTTGCTGAGAGTCTTGCTACGCTGCTGAGTCTGTCCTCGAACCTGCGATCCTCCTGTCTCAGCCTCCCACATACTGGCATTACAGGCATGCACCACCACACTCAGCTTTAATTGGTTTTTAAGACTGGTAAAACTCTTTGAGCTGTGATCACAATTTGCATCCCTGTGAGACATCACAGGAGCAGAGTGAAGAGTCTCAAGTTGCAGACCATAACTCTAGGGGAGATTTAAACCCAGCTGGTCATATTCTGTGAAGAGACACAGAACTTACTGGCTTGTACCCCCTCTCCTATCAAAAGTCACAAGGAATTGGGGATATTCCCAGTATTCAGCTCTTATGCAAGAAGTCCAACCCAGACACATCACAATCTAGTTTGTGTGGAAAGAACTGAAATCCTTTCATAAGAAAAAAAAAAAAGATGTTAGCCATGAAATGTAATGACAGCAAGCGCCACCTTCAAGGGAGCCAATGCCTGGTGGTACCTGGTGTCGCCTTCCAGCTTGTCCCTGCTCCTTCCTATTTCTTCCCATAAGGAGGCTCTCCAAAACTCAGCATGCAGCGCATGGGCAAGATACAAAGTCCGCAGTTGCTATCTTATTTAGCATTAAAGCAACTGAGGCAGGAATTAGAAGGTTATAACCAAATAGCAACCCTGTATAACCTGTGACTTCAAAAACACGTAGTACCCATGGACTAAATTCACATTACTGAAAAACAACAAACAGAAGTCCAAGACAGAACACAAATAAGGACGTAGTTTAGAAAAATCTTTAATGCACTGTTTTGGACAATTCTATGAAACTTCAATATGTAATGGAATTCTATTTTCTCTTAAGCCATTTCATTGCTACATTCCGCACTTGGGGCTCAATGGTTCTAGGATTATCAGTGAGGCGGAAAATTCTAAGAAAATCTCACCAAGTCATAGCTGGTTGCAAAATTTTTTCAGTTTCTCTTAAAAAAAAAAAAGTCTCCTCAGCACTTTGACAAGGGAAGCTGTGCTACCCCGCATGATCTTTTGTTTGTATTTTTTTTCAATTGGCAGTTCAGTTCACTGGGTTTCCGCAACATTTATTGAGCACCTATTATGTACACTGTACTAGATGCTGGAGACACAAAGATCAATAAGACATGGTCCCTGTCCCCAAGGAGTTTATGGTCTTTTGGAGGCAAACAGATAGTGCAAAGACATAGAGTCTACTCAGAAGTGGACCAAAATGTCAGTAACGCAGAAATACTGGACCTCTAAGTGCGGTGTAATGGTCATTGTTTATAATGTCAACGCAGACAATTAAAACGCACTTCTCATGTGATGAAACAGTAAAATCATCATGACTTAACTTTGAAAGATTCACATGATAAAGGTAGTTAATCCTAAAAATGTACACCACAGTTTTTCAAGTATTTCATACTTAGAAATATTATTGCCCACATTTGTGCTAGGTCAAAGCCAGCGTCCCAGGCTGCCCCGTCATTCGCATCTTAGCGTGCCGGGGTTCAGTTTCTCGCTGAGTTTATGGATCAGAATGGCTAATTCCTCCGTTGCTTGGCTCTTGTCCTCCAAAAGCTCATACCGAAGGCTAGAGATATCTTGCTTGATTTCTTTCAATTCACCTGTAAGTAATTGCATTAAAAGTATACGATTAGTGATTTGATCTTTGGATTTAGAGAAGAAATGAAATTCATACAACATGAATAGATTTGCTTCGTAGTCTCCAAGATGGGTTATTTCAAATGCTTAAGAAATGTCTGTTTTAGCTGGGCGTGGTGGCGCACGCCCGTAATCCCAATAATTGGGAGGCTGAGACAGGAGGATCACAGGTTCGCAGCCAGCCTCAGCAACTTAGTGAAGCCCTCAGCAACTTAGTGAGACCCTGTTTCCAAATAAAAAATAAAAATAGGACTGGGGGTATAGCTTGGAGATAGAATGCCCCTGGGTTCAATCCCCAGTACCATCTCCCCAAAAAAGTCTGTCTTTAAAAATATACTGACCTTTGAATAAAGCTGTAAAAATAGTCCAGCTATGTTTTTAATAGTAAAACTCAAAGCCTTGTCCTTTGGCTAACCCAACCCCCCCTTCTTTCTTTCTCTCTCTCTCTCTTTTCTTTTCTTTTCATTCTTTCTCTCTTTCTGTTTGTAGGGTTCTACCCTAAGCTGCACCCCAGTAGCTCTTTCAACACAGGGTATTCTCTGTGGATTGACCTGCTCCCAGAGTACCCCCTCCTGTCTGCAGGGAGCCCCTTGTTCCCCCCAGGCACTGAGGTGACACCTCTCTGTGATCGCTCCATTGTTAGCATCACAGGGAATCCTAGCTAAACCGAGTTCTTCTAAATAAAGAATAAATGGACCAAAGGGGCAAATACTCACATCAAGTGGTAACTTTTAAATCAAATTTGAAGGAAGGGAAAAATGTCAGGATGTTTATTAGGGAAGGTGATGGTAATGAGAGTGGGGCCAAGGGACAGGACCAGTCTGTCTGGCCCGGAGGACAGATGGGTGCTTAAGGAAATGATAGGGAAGGTGAAACAGGTTCAGCTGTAACTCCACCTGCAGTGTATAGACTCCATTCTCTTGGAGAATAGGAGAGTCTTGGTATTCAAACACAATTGCACCCATAATTCAGTGTGGCAGTATTTTTAGCATAAATAGATTACAATTCAAAACTGACTGTCAACCAGGTGTGGTGGCTCATGTCTGTAATCCCAGTACTTGGGGGGGCTGAGACAGGAGGATCGAAGGTTCAAGGCCAGCCTCAGCAACTTAGTGAGACTCTGGGCAACCTAGTGAGACCTTGTTTCAAACGAAAA
This sequence comes from Glis glis, assembly GCA_004027185.1. Taxonomy (NCBI): domain Eukaryota; kingdom Metazoa; phylum Chordata; class Mammalia; order Rodentia; family Gliridae; genus Glis; species Glis glis. Next base: position 72,151 of record PVJS01003004.1, on the reverse strand, counting down.
AGGGCTGAGGGTGTAGCTGGGAGGGAGATAGAATACCCTGGGTTCAATCCCCAGTACCAAAAACAAAAACAAAAAACCCAAAACAGATTGTCTTGTAAATGACTCTGATGCAGAAAGAATCTCAGGGAGAGTTAAAATAAAAAGATTCTTATGGTAATGTTTTCTTTCTTTTTCAGTGCAGGGGATCAAACCCAGGGCCTTCCCCAGACTACGCATGTGCATGGGCTCTAACATGGAACTGTACTCCAGCTCCTTCAGTACCACAGTGGGCTGCCCTTTGATCCCCTCTCCCCTTCCCTTCCTGGTTCTTGAGTCACCTGGGGGTGCACACTAGGGTGACACTTAGTCTGCCAATACAGGAAACAAATTATTCAAGCTTTTTGGAACTTTACTAGGTGAGGAACGGTCTCATCTAACATGCTACACAAGCTCGATGATCAACTTTCTTATTAAGAATTCTGTTCAAAACTCCATTCTCATTTTTTTTCCTCCCTTGTGCGAGGGCTTGGTGAAAATCTGGGTTGCTTCCCATGCCGCTGTGGCTGTACAGAACCTGCTCCCAGTTCAGTTCAGTTCTGTTTTCCAAGGGAGGCTATGGTACTGCTGATCCGATTGATTTCCGCTTCCTACACTACTCCTCCCTTCCAATCCTGTGTCCCTCAGGCTGTTCTTAGGTTGCTACACTGGATTTTTGCTGCTTCTCAACCACATAGTCATCCATTTCTTTTCTACATATGTATAACATTGGGTTGCGTCAGATTCCCAAGGGATTCCTTATGTTAATCAGGTAGCAGCTTGGAAACCCACCCACTACTTGTTCACACTAATCAGTGAAGATAGATCTAGCAGCCTTTCATTGGTGTTGGAAAGTACAGTTTCCGTTTCGGAGGGCAACCTATCTCTAGGTTTATTTATTTATTTTTTCAACTCTAGGCCTGCGCTTTGGCTCTACTCTTTAATGAAACAACATTATAGTCCAGACAGATGCTCTACCTAGAATAAGGCTTGAAAAACAAGCCTCCTTAACTAAGACGTCATGGAGAAAAGGGAGATTCAATAGAGAAACATCAGAAAAGAAAAACGGACTAGAGGTTTATTTCTGGACATCAAAACAGAGGTTTCCCTCCAGGATTCTGTTTGAGTCAACTGTTCTTTTACCTGCATCACTGCGGAAATGTTAGCACTAGTGTGAACTCGCTAAAACTGGAACCGACAGCGCTGCATGCGTACCTTGTACAAGAAGGGCTCAAACAGTCCTACAAACACGGGCCTTCACGTTCTAAGAGCCAGCTAGGGCACTGAGCAGAGGAGATGGCCTCTGAACAACACTGTTAATAACTGTTTCTTTAAAGAAGAAGGAGTTTTTTTTTTTTTTGCAGTACTGGGGATTGAACACAGGGGCGTTCTACCTCCGCGCTACACCCCCGGCCCTATTTTTTATACTTTATTTTGAAACCGGGTCTCACGAAGTTGCGGAGGGCCTCACTAAGTAGAGAGAGAGAGAGAGAGAGAGAGAGAGAGAGAGAGCAAGAGGGCTGAGGCTGGCCGCGAACCCGGATCCTCAGGTCTCTGCCTCCCAAAGTACTGGGATTACAAGCGTGTGCCACCCCGCCCGGCTGAAGGAGTTTTAGAAAAGTAGCTAAGTCTGTCCTGTCTGTCTTGAAGGAGCCCGAACCGCAACCAGGGACTTAATTCGTAAGCATGCCAGGATGTGAGGTCCCATGCTCATGAAATGGGCTCCGCGAGGATGCGCCCCGCTCGGAGATGCTTACCTTCATTGACTTCATCGTTTTCTTTGTCTACTTGTGCTTTCAAAACATACCGCTTTATGAGTCTTTTCATTATCTGCTGTTGGGCAGAAAGAAAAGATTCTATCACCAATGATAGACGTAAATATCCTGGATTCTCTTCTCCAAAGAGCCTTCCTTACGGGGCTGTATAGCCAACAGCTTCAGGGAGAGGATGTCTGTCTATTTACAGAAGAGTTACCCAGGTTCCAGATTCTAACCCCTTTCACCTTCTGCTGAGTTTCATTGCATAATCCATAAACATTTTCTTCTCTTTTCTTTTTTGCATCCAGAATGAAAAAAGTTTTATAAGGAGTTATATATAAGTGGAAGGTTTCAATTCATGATTCTTCTTTTCATCTTTGGTTTCTCTTTAAGGCACATGGACCCTACCTTACCTTACTTCCTACTATTTAAAGAATATGTAAAGATAGGCTCAATACAGAGGATTTGGAAAATACAGAGAACAACAAAAGAAATAAACAAAATAATTGATAAGTCCACTATCTAAAGAAAATCACGTTGTTATCTTGACATGTTTTTCTATATCTTTTCTTTAAATTTTGTATATATATATAAAATTATTACCGGTATTACACTTTGTTTTCTGAATATCATATATTCTATTGGATCGCATGCTTAACTATCATAGCAACATATATTATGACTATTTTTCCAATCTAAATGCTCTTATAGGGTAATTGTCCATATGAAAAAAAAACTAAATTGGAGCCCTACTCATATCATGAAGACAAAAATTAATTCTAGTACATATTAACTGTGAAAGACAAAACTTTCAAATCCTTTAGAAGAAAGTATAGAATATATTTATGTCAAAGGAGTATATTCTTGTCAAAAAACAAGATAAAAATTCTCCTATAATAGAAAAGACTGGGTAAATTAAGCTTCATTGCAATTTTAAACTTCTGTTTATAAAAATACCATGAAGAAAGTGAAAAGCAAGGCACAAACTGGGAAAAATATTGGCAATACTTACAACTGATAAATGATTTGAATGCAACAAATAAAATGCTTTAATTACATAAGAAAAACAATTTTAAAAACCAGCAAAAGACAGACATTTCACAGAAATGGAAACATAAATGATCAACAAACCTCTGAAACAATCTCTCACTCTTTTCTTGGAAAAGAACGAATTATGAATCAAAGGAGATGCGGTTTCTTAATTAGATCTGAAAATGCCAAGGATTGGAAAGATAGGGACGGATGAAGACTTCTCTACTCTGTTGGAATGAGTGTGCACAGACAAAGCACTTTGAAAACAACTTGGTATTATCTTTTCAAGCTGAACGGTGGTGCGCCCTTTCATGCAGAGCTCCTCCTTGGTACAGTGGAGAGAGACTGCGCACGCCGGCCAAGAGCCAAGAGCCGTGACAGCAACGTCTATGGCAACCTTGTCCTCATAAGCCAAGACTGGAAACCATTGAAACAGACATCAACAGGAGAACAGACAAACAAATCATGGTTTGTCATACAATGTACTGTCATCGTGTTCATTAATAAAAATTAATGAAACACAGTCACACGCCACAGTGCGGATGAACCTTAGAAGTATCATGTTGAATGAAGTATTCTGGTTGTAGAAGACCTCGCCAAGTACAACTATTCTTATAAAGTTCAATAAGAAATAAATCTATATAATGTGCCACTAGCAAACCTAGAATTTGAAAAGAAAACCAAAGCAAGAGGTCAGCGGGTTATCCCACACTTCAGGACAGCAGCGCCCTCTGAGGAGGAGGCAGAGGGGTGGGAAGGGGGAAGCACAGGAGCGCAGTGTCACCACCGGCAGGTGGCGGAGGTGTGCTCAGAGTAATGCTTTGTGATCTGGCACGTGTTATACACGTATCAGATATCACATTTAAAAGATAATAAGGGCAAGGCCCAAACTAACATGCGGACATAGCGAGAATGGAAAATACCTCTCGGTTTTAAGAAAGTAGAAATTATGAACCCAAGTGCCCAGTAGATAGTAGGGTGAGGTCAAAGGGAGGGATCTAGGGCGACTGGAAGCATCTGTTCAAAGAGTGACAGCCGATCAAGACAGAGCCCCAGATGCCGAAAAGGAAAAGCTCCTGTGGCCAGGCATGGTGAAACAGCAAGCCTGTTGGACTGCGCAGGGTCTAGACCCAGGACAGTCTGCAGTGTGTAGACCTTAAGCTCATTCACGTGTCCAGCAAATATTTATTGAGAGCCATTTCTGTGCCTAGTACTGTACCAGATGCCAGGGACACGACATGAAGAGCCAAGAAGAAAAGCAAATATATACTGGGTCAGAAGAATACGAAACATTAAACATAAAAATAAAGTCATGTTCATTTGTGATAAAGAAATGCACAGAAAAACCATTTTCATCTATGTATTTGGCTAAGATAGAAACCTTTGGTAATACATTTGATAAACTAAGAAGGAAATGGCCATTCTTGCACATTTGTTTTAAGAGTGTAAATTGGTACAAGTTCCATCATAATGTTTGCTAATAACTAAAAAATCTAAATATGCATATACTTAACCCGATAATTCTATACATTTGCACATGTTTGAAATGTCAAGTATACAAGGTTACTTACTGCAGTAATGCTCATAATGACTAAATATTGGCAATCCCCTTTATTTCTACCAATAAAAACTGTTAAACTATGCACAACTACATAATGAAATATAACATAAATATCAAAAGCAAGGCTCTGACAGTCAGTGGGCCAATCAATTCTGCCCAATTTCCGACTTCCAAGAAAATTGTCTGAAGACGAGGACTATCCCCATTAATGAACACCGCCAGATATTAGATATTATAAATTCCTCGACCCTCATTATACTGTGCACATAACTGAAAGATTGCATGATCAGAACGATCAACCAGATGAAATATAAAGAGTCATCATGTCTTCTGAGTTGGAGAATAGTGTTCAAATGTCCTGTCCAGTATCAAATGCAATGGATGTTTAAAGTAGTGCTAAAGAATCAGTGCGGCCTGACAACCACTTGGAAAATGGATTGCCTGATGGGAAAACCTGGAGGAAGGTATCAGATTTGCACACTGTGAGAGCATCAGCTATTCTAAAACATGGTATCTCCCACCTAATATACTATGTCTCCAGCTCGAGGTCTATGTAAATGTTCTTTGGAAATTATGGCAACACTGTGAGATCAGTATTATAAAACGAACTCTCTTCAGTCAAAATAATGAAGGTCCCAGAAGGACCCTCAACTAGCATACTGTTTTCTCTGTTCTTTCCTATCTTCATAGTATATCTGAAGACTAGAATTCTACTCAACACACACACACACACACACACACACACACACACACATGCAGAATCACAGACAGATAGAGAGAGATGTCTAATGGAGGCTTACCTGATAGCGTGTTGGCTGGTTGAGAATGCTGTTAAAACTGTGTGATTCAAAAACTCTTGAGTTAGACTGAGTGAAGAGGTTTAACTAGGAAAAAATACAATTCACCTAGTGAATTAGAATACATTTATTTGAAGTCAGAAATACAGTCTATTGCACCCTCCTGGATAACATTTCTGGAGCCAACATTTCTGAGGAACACGTGGAAGCTGAGTTTTATAAGTGATTTCATATGTTTCTAAAGGGAAAAATTAACACGAGAAATGTGCCCATGCGCATCCAAGGGTTGGCGGGATAAACTGCCATAGAATTGTTAGCTGAAAGCCTATTTTTAAAAGTTGGCTCCTACGAAACAATTTTCCCCAGGGGCCTCGTGTGTGTGTTAAAACACACTCCACTCCTGGTACCGAGAAGTCCAGGTTTCACTGTAGCAGCTCAGTCTGCTTCTGAGCCAAGTTTCTTTCCTAGACCTGAGCAGAAACACACTACAGGTTTGGGTGGCTGGGTGCTATTTGGTCTTTTGTAGCCTTAAAATATTAGCCAAGCTGGATGTGGTTGCGCATGCCTGTAATCCCAGTACTTGGGAGGCTGAGACAGGAGGATAACAGGTTCGAGGCCAGACTTAGTAACTTAGCAAAATCCTGTTTCAAAATAAAAATAGAAAGGAAAAAGGGCTGGGGTGTAGCGCAGAGGTAGAATGCCCCTGGGTTCAATTTTCAGTACCCCCCAAAAAAACCCTTCCCCAAAACCCCAAATTAGCCAATATATCAAGATGTAACACATCTTCCCAAGCATCTTGGCCTTATACTGAGCCAGGATGGCAACTTCGGAGAGCACTGGGCTAGGTTTTTTCTTTTCTTTTCTTTTCTCTTTTTCTTCTTAGGGTTTAGATTCTGAGTGGGTAGGAACAGAGAGCGAGAGGAGGGCACAGGCACTGCACTCTTCATGCGTGTGAGTAGGCCCCGCCCATCTTTCCTGGGCCCGCTGCCACCTGGAAGGTGTGATTCAAAAGCAGAGCAGCCACCAGCTGTGTCCCCAGCCTGGGAGCACTGGGGAGGAGGCAGTGGCTCTGACAGGCAGACCCTCCTAAGTTCATTTTTCCTGTTTGCCACTGGGGGTCAGTATCTGACCACTGACTGAGGGTACTCATAGGTTAGCAGAAACGGCTTCTTTAGGCTCTTGCCTCTCTTCTAAAAAAGAAAAAAGGGACCACAGAATTTCTCCACATTTTTACTAATCAATATATGAAGAGTGTCTATGACTATGCATAAGATTAAAGATTGTAAGCCAGGCCCAGTGGTGCATGCCGGTAACCCAGCTTCTCAGGGGCCAAGGCAGGAGGCCTGCAAGTTCCAGGCCGCTTTGGGCAACTTAGCAAAGCCCTGTCTCAAAATAAAAGGGGCTGGGAGTATACCTCGGTAGAATGCTCCTGGGTTCAATCCTCAGTACAAAATAATAATAATAATAATAATAATAATAATAATAATAAAAGAGGTTTAAACATGTCTATGCACAACTTTAAAGATAAAATCAAAATGACTGTTTTTATTTTAAAATTTTAAAACATTTTTTTGGTACTGGGGATTGAACTCAGGTATTCTACCTCTGAGCTACACCCCTATGCCTATTTTATTTTTATAAGTTACCATGCACTGGCCTCGAACCTGCGATCTTCCTGTCGTAGCTTCACAAGTACTGGGATTACAGGTGTGTACCACATGCCCAGCAAAATGGCTACTTTTAAGCAGCTATGGAAGGACTGGAAACCAAGGCTCCTGCTTCCTGAGAGACTGGTGCTCACCCTCCCTGAGGAAAACGACCCTTCCCTCTCAATGGTGCCACACAGGCAGGGGCAACACAGCAAGTGCAGGCGTAAATGGGCGGCCCCTCCTGCGCCTGTGAGCAAGCCGGTGTCCTGGAGAGGGTTGAGGCGGCCTCAGGAAGGACATCAGGACACTCGGCTGCCCACTGAGCCGAGGCTTCAGGGGGTGTTTCCTGGAGAGCAAGAGCTGCAAGCCCCACACCGAGACTCCTCTGAGACAATAAAGCCTCAGTTCGTGCATCCCTAGAGGAACAAAGCTCTTCCGAAGCACTCAGTTTCAGCAGCTGCAGGAGCTGTCCAGGATGACACCTGGAGCCTGGACCCCTTTAACCCGCCAGCTACCCCATGGCTGCGAGTGCCCGAGCCAGCCTGAACTGGGCTGCTGTGCAGGAGCCAGCCTGGACTGGGCTGCTGTGCAGAGAGGCTGCAGGGTGCTAGGGTGGAGAGAGCTGGTGGCGTCTGGTGCTGGAGAGCTTGAACCCCACACCCACCCTGCACCGGCGAGCCCAGGCGGCCTAGCACGAGGGAGCCAGGTGATGAAGGCACTTGTCTTCCCTAAAAAGTGGAATAAAAATTAGGGCCGGGGGTGTAGCTTGGAGGTAGAATGCCCCTGGCTTCAATCCCCAGTACCGCAAAAAAAGAAAAAAGTGCAATAATGATACTCCCTACCTCCCAGCGGTGCACGGGACTCGAGTCTACGGCCAAGCACTCCCTCAACTATGGCTAAGGAAGGTGCCCGGATCTGCGGAGGCTGGAACTTTGTACATCTCATGGAATCCTCACAGGGACCCTGTGGCGCTGCCTCTTTCAGGTGACAACTGAAGCTCAGCGTGACAGTGTGCTTTATCCACGTTACTCACTAATAAGACCCAAGAACCAGAGTTCAAACCCAGGCCTAAGGCCGAGGCTGGCCTCACGTCCACTGCCTCCACTGTGGACTCAAGAGGTCACATTTTAAGTCATGTCATGGCAGGAGAAGCCATTGCCGTATTTAACCTAATATGAGAGCCTACAGCCAGGTCAGACAAAAAGAGATTTAAAAGATCAGTTTCTTTTGTATGTGTGTGTGTGGTACTGGGGACTGAACTCAGGGGCATTATACCTCTGAGCTACACCCGCCTGCCTTATTTTATTTTTTATTTTGAAACACGGTCTCACTAAGTTGCGGAGGCCTCACTAAGTAGCTGAGGCTGGCCATGAACCCGGATCCTCTGGTCTCAGCCTCCCAAGTACTGGTATTACAAGCGGCTACACCTGGCTACGATCACTTTCTTAAAGGATAAGATCCTGAAGTTATTATAAGTCCTGGGGTTATTAAAAATCTTAGAAACACATATCTGTCTTAAAAAGAAGAAATTAAATTGTACTAATCCTGTCTTTTTCCCCAGTTTCAACTGAGAAAAAAATATCTTCCTCTGCTCAGGAAGGCCTAGATTTTATGGAAATGGCATTAATCTCTAGATTGATACCTAGGGTATTACGGCTACAGGTCATTTTAATGATAATCATATTATAACTCCATAGATTTACTCCTATACCTCCCTCTCCTGTTATTTGAGGATTACCCACATCTTTATGTCTCCTATACCAAATCTCTCTGAAAATTAAGTTCATGCTAATAATGTGTCATCCTGAAACTTACCTTCTTTGTTAAAATTAAAGCATGACTCAGTGGGACACCTCAAGGGCAAACAAACCATCCTTGTTTATTTATAAAAAGGGTCCTGAGGATGACTTGAGGGTGCTCTCAGACCTGAATCTATTTTATCATACTAAAGGGAAAAAGATTAATTAGCCCAGTAGAGGGTATCTACAAAAAAAAAAAAGAAGAGTGTAGCTGTGGTAAAATATATAAATAGGAACAGGAAAATCTGAGGTTAAAAGCTATTTAACCTCAGAATAATAGCTGAGAAACACAGAACACACAAAAACAATGTTTTCTCACATCAACTTTCTGTTCACTTTTATTAAACTAAAGAAACTTTTTATTTGTTTAGTTCCCATGAAGTTTTGACCAAAAGCAGGGCATAGACTAAGTGGCTTCCTGAAATGGTACGCAGATATTCAGCGTTAGTCTATGGCAGACCATGGGATGTACAGTTACCTTCAACGTCTTCTAAGTTCACACGCAAAAATTATTGAACACACATCAAAAGACAAAGAGCAAGAGACAGAAGGCTTGTGTAAGGACATGGTAAGTCTTCATACCTACCCTGGACTTGGAGTTACCCATTCCCATCTCCAGGTCCTTCTGCAGTCTTCTCCTTCTGCATTTGGAGAAGTTAATGATCCGCATGATGAAGTAAACAAAGGATTTGGGACTGGGAACCAGACTGAAGGGTGGAGGTAAGGTTTTCCCATCATCGAAATAGGACAGCCAGAGTTTGGACCGGGCAAACTTCCACTCGACATCACTGTCGTCCTGTGTCACGAAAACAGAAAAGATATAACTAATTCTTGAACTACTAAATTTTAAAACTAAATATTCTAGTAATGAATGGAAGGTCTTACAATGAGTCCAATTATTTCTGTAATAGGCAAATGACTTACGCAGACTTATCTGCCTATAATCTCTATATACTTACATAATCTACCCAGTATCACTTCTATGATACACATTTTAAGTTTTTTCTCTTTCATGTGCCTCTGTCTATACCCACTGAAATGGAAACAGAATTTACCATTTTCCACCCAAAGATAAAACAAAAGGACAAGAGAAACATAGAGTCAAGGAAGGATAAAAATATTAATTCTCCCCTCCATCCTTCCCACCCGCCAGTTCTGCAGGTTCAACATTAGTTCTCCACTTTTGACCCATGCTCCCTCTTCTCTTAGATCCATCCAAGCCAAGAGGTAAATATAGTATTCTTATACTCCAGGAGCAAAGGGGAAAATGGTATTTAGATTGATTGCTTTTCGGAGTTAATGTTTCTGCCACATGTCACACAACCCCAGTAGTGGACCTGTCTTAAATCTCCCATTCTCGTTGCTGCCCATGGGGATGAAGAGGATAACCCTAAGTGAGAGAGCAAATGAGGAGGGGGCCCTAGGACGAGGAACCTGGCTCACTGAGTCCACACAGCCCAGACTGGTATTACCACCCCACACTGCTCAGAGTACCAGAGTTTTCATTTCCGCAGCACCCAAGTTGTTCTGCCTTATGAGTTTCTAAAATAGACATAGAGATTTGGTCGAGTTAACAAACAGCTGAGCGCTGAGAAGATAGTGATCGCAAAACTGGAGGACATAAGAAGATAAATAATGAGGAAGGATGCTACCCAACCCAACCCAACCCAAAACAAAGTAGAACGACTTCTAGAAGACTGACAATTCTGGCTGGATGAAGAACCTCTTCTGCGTTTGCCAGGCACCTAGCAGTTCTGCCGGGAAGAATGACTGGCTGGCTAACCTAGGAGGTAACAAGTTCCTCCCAGCCAACACTTTCAGCCAATAATTTCAAAACTTCTGAAATAGATCCTGAGAGAAGACAGAGTGGTAGCAAATCCACGGGGACTCCATGGTGCTCCTAGAGACACCGGGAAATGTGCGACCCAGGCTCTCTGCTTAGATAGGAGCCTCTTTGTCACAGGGTCTGGGGCCCTGGCACAGGGCTCAGAAGCAGATGCCGCTGCCATCAGAGCTGGATGGCAGGAGAGACGCCAGGGAAGGGAACCGGGCTTACCTCAATCTCTTGATAGGAGCTGTTAATCATAGCAATTAGCATGTTGAGCAAGACGACCACCATGGTCACATTATATATTCCATAAAGAACGTATCCAATATTCTCTATGAACTTGTGATCGTACTTGAGGACCACAGAAGTCACTTCCGACAACCCAAATATCGACCAAAACAAAGTCTTGAAACTTTCTTCTACACTGTTGAAAAAATAAGACACGCGATGGTTAAGTTTTCAGTATTAAAAAAGTCAAAAGTAAAAACAAATTGGGGTCTAATGCTATACAAATGGGCAATGCCATTATAAAACGCAATCATAATAAACTTCTAATAGTTCTAATAATTTAACAGTAGAATTGTCTTCTTATTTTTATTTTCTTATTTATTTATTTATTGGTCTTGGGGGTTGAACTCAGGGATATTCTACCTTTAAGCTGTACCCCCCAGTTCTATTTGTGTGTGGTGTGTGTGTGTGTGTGTGTGTGTGTGTGTGTGTGTGTTTTGCGGTACTGGGGATTGGACCCAGGGGCATTCTACCTCTGAGCTACACCCCCAGCCTGATTTTTTTTATTCTTTATTTGGAAACAGGGTCTCACTAAGTTGCGGAGGGCCTCACTAAGTAGCTGAGGCTGGCTGCAAACTTGGATCCTCCGGTCTCAGCCTCCCAAGTACTGGGATTACAAGCATGTGCCACCACACCCGGCTATTTTTTTTTTTTTTTTTTTTTTGTTTTGAAAGAGGGTTTCACGAAGTTACCAAGGGCCTCTCCAAGCTACTGAGGCTGGCCTCAAACTTGTGATCCTCTTTCCTCAGCCTCCCAAGTACTGGGATTACAGGTGTGTGCCACCACACCCAGCTTCTTATGATGTTTAATAGAAGTGATCTTCCTAGGTTTTCAGGAACTGGTGCTTAAACGGTACCAATGCCTAGCTCTCCTGAAGTTATCAAGTGAGAATTCCCTGCACTCCGCAGGAGAAAGCCAAAGCCCTATCATGTTGCCCATTCCTCTTTCCTAGAAGGAGAAAAGCCCAAAGTTTGATTTGGTTGATGGTTTAAATATTTAAATCAGGTTTCCCAGAGGGGAACCAATTACAATTATATACCCACTTCAAAAAACAGATGCACAAACCGTTTTATTGCAATAAAACAATTTGGATTTAGACTAAGAACAACCCAAATATCCAAGGAATGGGCTAAATAACTCTGGTACTTCCAGACAGTGGAATGTTACAAGACCATTGGGGGAAAATTAGACAGCTCTATCTTCATGTGTTTATATAAAAACGATAGCAGAGAAGCATTAAGTGAAAAAATAAGATGAAACGACTGTGAAAAAAATGTGTCATTTGAATAAAAAGGGGTATGCAAATACATATATTCTTATTTGTGGAAAAACATCCCTGAAGGTATTCAAAGGAAACCATTGCTCTGGCAACTAAGAACTAGGAGTCTGGGGACTGAGGTAGGGAGGGAGACAGGTTTGTCACTGTAGATACCTCTCTATTTGAATTTTTTGCCCCAAGAACATACAGTCATGTCTCAGTATCTGTGGGAGATTGGTTCTAGGACTCCCCATCGGTACTGAAATCTGCAGACACCCAAGTAAATCCTTTACACAAAATGGTACAGTATTTGCAAATAGCCTACATATATCTGCCTGTATGCTTTAAATCACATCTAGATCCTTATAATACTTACCACAGTGTAAATGCCATGTAAGTCGCTCTTATACTATATTGTTTAGGGAATCGTGACAAGAGAAAAAGGCCATCCATGTTCAGTACAGGCAATTTTTAGACTATTTTTGAACCATGGTTGGTTGAATTTGTGAATGTGGAATACACAGAGATTGAGAGCTATTATTTCCCTAGAAATAATGCATAACTAGAAATGATGGGGAGGTGGCAGAGTGAAAGATTGCTGTTCCTTTCCCTTCATCTCTACTACTTCCAAACTCCTCCATCACGGCCGTCAGTATGCAGGCCCTCCCAGACTAGTTACCTTAGCTGACTTCTGGCAACACAAATTTGGCCGATTTTGTCAGATGACCAACTTGTAATCACTGATCCATGAGCTGAACAAATAGCCCTTTTTAAACAGTTACACGTGTAAAATTCCATTACAATGAAGCTTCAAAGGTAAGTCCTGTCTCCAGACAACCATTTATGGAAATGGTATTTTTTAAAGGTTTATAAGTTTCTCTATAACAATGAATTCTACAGATTTGTAGGTCTAAGTGCTAATTTATTTATTTATTTATTCATTAACTTAACAAATATTGGCAGAACAATGGGAATGGAGGGTTGAATAGACCCCGAGGATAGAGGGCTGGTTGTACATGTGGACAGGTACTCTCTGTTATGAAACGTTCCATGTGCGATGTTACAGCAAAGATGCTGATAGGAGACTAAGAGGAACTAGGACCTCTTTGTTTCTGCATTCATTCAGCCACGTCACAACATTCTCCTGCTCCTCTGCAGACCTTCCCATCCCGACTCCTCCCCACGTCTCTGTGGAGTGCACGTGTGCAGAGACAGAAGGGGCAGGAGCAGTTCTGAGCTCCTACTCTGGGCAAGACGCTTTCTATAACTGTCCTGACGTAATCCTCCGATGGTCTCATTTAGACCTTATTGTGTTTAGTTTAAAAAATGAAAATGACCCTGAGAAATGCCCAGGAAGCAATTTAATCAAAGGCCACAGGTAGAAAATACCAGGGACTGCATGAAAATTCAGAGCCGCCCGGTCCCCCAGCCTCATGCTCTTCCACCACACCATGTTACCCCCCCCCAGCAGTGAAGAAAATGTAAGGTATAAACCGAGTTACTGTCAAATTAAAAGGAGGGAGAGGGCAGGCACGGCACTGTATGCACGAGCTCCCTGGCCTTTTCCCAGTGTGTTCAAACAGATTTTTTTTCCTTCATTTCAGTAAATTGAGTTTTAGGTCTCTTTCACCTTTAAGACCTGCCCTATATTAACGATTTAAAAAAAATTAGTTCGGAACAGTTTAGATGTCTGCAGGGGCTGGATAGTCTATTTTAGTTACAGAGAACTTACTGAAGGTATGGCTGGCTTCCATTTGTGGTATTACAGGGAACCCAGGGAGAATGGGGGGGGGGTTATGATCCCTTTACCTGCAAGGCCTAAGATAAGAGGGAGGGTCCATCTCCATGACAACCAGACACCAATGGGCGAGAAGGAATCAATGTGAGCGTCTCCACACTGAGGGACCTTAAAGGGAAAATCTCCACACTGAGGGACCTTAAAGGGAAAATGACCACGGGCAGCTTAATCAAGGGAGACTTCTTGAAGGAGGTAAGTCTACAGAGCAGAAGCCTACAGAACCAGGGGAAGGAAGTGGCAGTAAAACCTGCAGCTATGGTATCCACTTTCTGGAATCCCTGTGCTGCTTAATAATGGATATGCTAAAATAAAAGCAGATGTGTCTTTTTTTTTTTTTGCGGTACCGGGGATTGAACGCAGGGGCGTTCTACCTCCGCGCTACACCCCCGGCCCTATTTTTTTATGCTTTATTTTTGAAACCGGGTCTCACGAAGTTGCAGAGGGCCTCACTAGGTAGGTAGGTAGAGAGAGAGAGAGAGAGAGAGAGAGAGAGAGAGAGATCGCGCGCGCATGTGCGCTGAGGTTGGCTGCGAACCCGAATCCTCCGGTCTCCACCTCCCAAAGTACTGGGATTACAAGTATGCGCTATCACACCCGGCAGATGTGTCTTTTTAAAAAGAATAGCACTGGCCACAAACCGAGGAGACTAAATCTAATGTTATTCACAATGTAACAGGCATTAAGGATTAGAAATGTGCTACCCCATTCTCTTAAAATAGCCGGTTTCACCTGGGGTTTTTCTAAATCTGGATTGATTCTGTGACCAAATATCCCCTCAGGTCAAAGAGAGGAACCAGTGGATTGCTCTTAAAAACATCTTTATCACAGCCGGGTGTGGTGGTGCATGCTTGTAATCCCAGTACTTGGGAGGCTGAGACCAGAGGATCTGGGTTCGCGGCCAGCCTCAGCTACTTAGTGAGGCCCTCCGCAACTTAGTGAGACCCTGTTTCAAAATAAAGAATAAAAAATAAGGCTGGGGGTGGAGCTCAGAGGTAGAATGCCCCTGGGTTCAATCCCCAGTACCACAACAAACAAACAAAAAAAAAACAAAACAAAGAAAAAAAACCACATGTTTATCGCAGTCACTGGGACTTTTCTTTTGCTCCCTCTAGACATGTTGGGGTTTCTCTTCCTCGTCCCTTGGTAGCAAGATGTTTTACTCACGTGGTGAAAGCATTGTTGACCTTGGCCCCCAGGTAGTAAGAGTAGAGGATGAACATGCCGATCATAAAGGCCAGGAACACCATGATGAAGAGGACCATGAACTTGAATATGTCCTTCACGGTCCTTCCCAGGGAGATCTGCAGGGGGCCGAAGCTCTCGTTGGCGGGCAGGATGTAGGCGATCCGAGAGAAGCTCAGCACCACGGCGATGGCGTACAGGCCTTCAGAGATGATCTGCGGGTCGGAGGGCAGCCACTTGTCTCTAGCTGGAAAAGAGAGGAAGAGATGGAGCTTTCCATCCAGTGCTAACGCTGCAGAGGAAACACCTTCGCCAGGGTCTCTCTCCTAGGCAGGCGGTTATCAGCTCAGTTGAAATTATGATAGATTTAAAGAACTGGCCAGGGACTGGTTTTTTTTTTTTTTTTGGTACTGGGGATTGAACCCAGGGGCATTCTACCTCCGAGCTACACCCTCAGCCCTATTTTTTTATTCTTTATTTTGAAACAGGGTCTCACTAAGTTGCAGAGGGCCTCACTAAGTAGCTGAGACTGGCCGTGAACCCGGATCCTCGGGTCTCAGCCTCCCAAGTACTGGGATTACAAGCGTGTGCCACCACACCTGGCTCTCTCTCTTTTTTTTTTTTTAAGTTCAGCCAGAAACATAACTTCTACAGGGTGTTCAATGGAGGAAGCACTGTTATAAAGATATTAAGTTGCATATGCATGGATCGGAAACAATAAAATCCAAAAGATAAAGAGATGAAAACGCTTCCTACACACAGCCTGGGTCCAGGATGAGGACAGCTGACTGCCTTGTCCTTAGATTAACCAGCCAGCTGTTTGGTCATCCCACAGGCACTGCTGAAGTGAAACTTCCTTTCCATATTTTGGGGGGATATTAGTTCACCTAATAGTTTATGCAAATCCAGTGTCCGACAGCATCCGGGGAGAATGTCACTGAATCACAATAGCACTGACCGTGGGATATCTGAGTAATATATCTTGTCCCTGGAAAATGTAAAATGCTCCAAAGTATAAAAATGTCGGAGACAGATTGTGGACGAGGACCTCTAACAACCCTTTCCAGGTGAGTAGGTCCACAGCAGATCCATTTCTCTGGTAGGTCAGTGAAACACGATGTGTTGAATTTTGTGCAAACTGGGTCATTTCAAAAAGAATGGATACATTGTAGACATTTGCAACAGCAACAAAAATGAACATTTATTGAATGTTTGACTTGTGTCACATCCTGCTTTCCATGATCCTATGGAGACAGTGTTATCCTCCTTTTAGAGTCACAGAAACCAAGACTTAGAAAAGTTAACAATGTACTTTGGGAGGTGGAGACCGGAGGATCCGGGTTCGGGGCCAGCCTCAACTCTCTCTCTCTCACTCACTCTCTCTCTCTCTCTCTCTCTCTCCCTCTCTCTTTCTCTCTCTCTCTACTTAGTGAGGCCCTCCACAACTTCGTGAGACCCGGTTTCAAAATAAAGTATAAAAAAATAGGGCTGGGGGTGTAGTGCGGAGGTAGAACGCCCCTGGGTTCAATTCCCGGTACCACACACACACACACAAAAAGAAAAGTTAACAGTGTGACCCAGGTGGGGTGGTGCATGCCTATAATCCCAGTACTTGGGAAGCTGAGACAGGAGGATCACAGTTTTGAGGCCAGCTTCAGCAACTTAGTATGGCCCTCAGCAATTTAGTGAGACCCTGTTTCAAAATAAAAAAATAAAAAGGGCTGGGGGTGTAGTTCAGAGGTAAAACACCTCTGCATTCTATCCCCAGTATACCCCTCAAAAAAAGTAAGAGAAAAAGAAAAAAGAAAAGTTAGTTAACAAAAAATCATACATATAGGAAATAGGAAAACCTGAATTTACAAATCCCTCTCTAGAAAACAGTCATTAAGTATACATGAATAATTATGTATATAGTTATAGAAATAGTTTAAGATATATATCATAGAAATACAACTTAAGTTAATTATTTAATTACACATGGTGATCATTTGCACATTTGAACCAGTGTCGTTGGTATATTAAAATCCTTGATTGCTAGCAGTAAGAGCTGTGTTTAAATTTCATA
Organism: Glis glis; assembly: GCA_004027185.1. Taxonomy (NCBI): domain Eukaryota; kingdom Metazoa; phylum Chordata; class Mammalia; order Rodentia; family Gliridae; genus Glis; species Glis glis. Next base: position 55,122 of record PVJS01003004.1, on the reverse strand, counting down.
CATTGCAAAATCTTCTATTTTGGGGTGGGAACACAGTCTTCCTCAATCATGTGAGCTATCTGCTTACCCATCACACTTGTAAAGAGTAATTCTTCACAACCAGGACACGTTTAAACTCCGTGCCTGAGCTTTCTCATCTGTACAGTGACGGGGGGACAGTAACTTATACAACCATATGGAAAGTTACTGATCGCGTCTCCTCGGCTCGGCCTCAAGTGAAGCGAGGCCGACGTGACTCAGCACTGTCAGTGCCGGGCAAGGAAGCATCACCATCCTGCCACCTGCTGTCAGCTGCGGTCTCCCTACTCTTCCTCAGGCACAGAGCCTGGCACAAGCCCCATTCCATGCCACGCAAAAAGCACAGCATGCTCCCCGGCATCCATCCATCCATCTATCTATCTATCTATCTATCTATCATCTATCTATCTATCATCTATCTATCTATCTATCTATCATCTATCTATCTATCTATCATCTATCTATCATCTATCTATCTATCATCTATCTATCTATCTATCTAATCTATCTATCTATCATCTATCTATCATCTATCTATCTATCTTTCTTTCTTCCTTTTTTTTTACTATACTTTTTGGTGCATTATAGTCTCACATCATAATGCAGTTCATAGTGATAGTGACATACATGCACACAGCCCTTGGTGGCTTTTCTCCTGGCTCCCTCCCTACTCCCCCCTTCCCCATACAGAGTACTGAGATCAACATTGGTATTCTCACTTATGTGCATAATGTCGATGGAAGTGATTCCTTCATTGATCCTCAGCCTCCCCCTTCGCCTTCCCCTAGACCACCTCCCTGGCTCCACTGAAGTTTCTCCTCCATTATCTGGAGTCCCTCTGGTATCCCCATTACTCCCGAGCTTGTACATATTAGAGAAAACATATGACCCTTCACTTTCTGTGACTGGCTACTCTCACTTAACATAATGTTCTCCAGGTCCTTCCATTTTCCTGCAAATGACATAATTTTGTTCTTCTTTATTGCTGAGTAGAATTCCATTGTGTGTATTTCCCACAATTTTGTGATCCACTCATCTGTTGACAGACACCTAGGTTGGTTCCATAATTTGGCTGTGAATTGTGCTGCTATGAACATGGATATGCATAGATTACTGTAGTTCTCTGATTTCAGTCCCATTGGAGAGATCCCCAGGAGTGGGAGAGCTGGAGCTCCCCAGCATTTCTGCTATCCCTCCAGAGCTTACATCCTCATGGTCACATTAGCGCAAACTTCCTGCCTCCTCTGAATTTCTGTTCACTTTGCCTGCAGAGCAGTTTAGTATACCTGATTATTTCATCTCTAGAACCCAGGTTCTGGGAACTCTAGTCCCTGAGAACTCAGTTTTGTGGTGCTCCAAAGCTCATGATCTCGCCACTGCCCATAACAGTAAGCACGCTTCTCATACAGCATAGGGCAATTGTCTATTATTAAGGTTTGGCTTTCTGAGGTTTCAGTTACCATAGTCAACTGTAGTCTGAAAATATTAAGTAGAAAACTCCAGAAATAATTCACACATTTTCAATTTCACATTATCCTATCACCAGCATGATAAAATCTTGTGCAAATTCATTCTGTCCCTCATAGGACGCGCATCATCCCTTTGCCCAGTGTGTCCATGCTGTATAAGCTACGTGCCCGTTAGTGACTTCATAGCTGTCTCAGTTATCAGATGGACCACCATCGTATTGCAGAGCTTGTATTTAAGAAAACCTTATTTTACTTATCAATGGCTCCCAAATGCAAAAGAAGTGATGCTAGCAATTTTATATTATAGAGTATTGCTATAATTGCTCTATTTTATTATTAGTTATTGTTAAGCTCTTGCTGTGCCTAATTTACATATTAAACTTTATCATAAGTATATACTCATGGATAGGTAGGGAAAACAGTATATCTAGGTTTTGGTACTATCAGCAGCTTCAGGCATCCACTGGGGGTCTGGGACATACTCCCCCTTGGATGAGGGGGGCTACTGTATTCTCCATTGACATTTCCTTCCGAAATCCCCTTCCTGAGATGCAAGACCACTCACCGTAGGTGAAATACTGGATCTCTGGCGGGAGAGTGACTTCGCTGAGGTCGCTCTCCTGGACGTAGCTGTCCACATACTGCTGTGCTTTCGTGGCCTGAAGGAAAGCCAGGAACCTGGCTGTGAAGGCGGCGATGAAGATGGAGAGCATCCCGAAGTCCAGCACGTTCCACAGCTGCAGGATGTACTCCCGAGGCCCCTCGAGCCACAGCTCCTTGCACTCCGACCACATCATTCCTGTCCCGGTAAGCGGAGAGGGAGCGGGTTAGTCTCCTGTGTCTGCCGTCCGGTCGGGACACACTGATACTCGGTGGGGCGCTGCACCAGGCACCACAGAGCCCTGGCTGACAGGGTGCTCCCGGTGGCCCTGGCAGAGAGGAATGGAAGGAAAGCTGCTGCTCAGGGAGAGAGTCACCCCACGTGGAGACGTGGAGAGACACGGGCAGCAGGTCAGGTCACCGCTCTACAGCTCTACAGGGCCGCGTGGGGCAGGAGCAGGAAGGAGGGAGATGTGCGCAGAAGGCTCTTCCTTGCAAAATGCATCCTTGCAAATCTAGCAGACTGGTTACTTATCAAGCCATAGCAATGGGGCAATAAGCCCCCAGTGGGAAATTCACTGCAGAATTTTAACAAGAGATTCCCAGTCATTGGGGGTGCTCGCATCACCCCCTGCCCTCTCTCCTCATTTGCACTGTGGGCTGGGGAGCTGAGGAGCATCATCGGGAAAAGACAAAACCCTAAAAGTAGGAGATCCTACTAAGGAAGATACAGAAAGTAGAAAGTGTCCCTTGGGGAAAAGAGGACCAGATATTCCAGTTTAATGAATGGTCCTGACTATGCACAGGGAAAATACTGTAGAATTAAAAGAACATGTAATGCCTCAAAATAAGATTCACAAAATAATTACTTGACCCAGGTTGAGGCCACAGAGGTGGATGAAGGGGAGAGATAACCTATTAATTCAGGAAACAAGAAGATACCAAGAAACACACTGGGTGAAATAAATGTACAAAAATGACTTTGGATTAGTAATCAAGGCAAACTCGTCCCAGTTTTCACTTGCTGGGATTGAGAAAAAGCAATTTTTTTCTCATATTACTTATAATTTTTACTTTAGTCCAGCTATTCAAAATGGGTTCTTGTGAAGCAAAGTAATAAATATCCTGAAAACAGAAACTACTAAAATCTCTGAAACTAAAGCAATACAAAGGCTCTTTAGTCATCAGTTAATAGTTGCTGGGTGAGTTCACAAGTATATCAATTAAATAACTGGTCCTCACAGTGAGTTACATTTAAACATTTACATTTTGTTCAATCATTGAAGTTAGGTTTCTGAAACATGCTATGTTTGTAATCCGGCTCATGTTAATTATAAAAAAAATTCTATCTACTGCTAAGGTATACCTTTTGGCGCTATCTAGCTATCAAAGTGTTCAATTATTTTACTATATTGCTTAATTTACAATGGTGTTGTTCTCGCCATACAACGTATAACAGTTTTAGTAGGAAATGATAACTATTTATGGGACTATGTCTTTAGTAAAAATTAGGTAATTAAAAGGCTTACCAAGAACCCAGACCATAATTAGCATTTCAGTCCATGTGAACTGGGTGGTTTTCACTCTGAAGATCTGCTTGGGGTAGTCGGTCACGGTGATATTTGGCAGTGTGGCGATGCCTTCAAACCTGTCGGAGGCATTGAACACCAGCAGGCCCAGGAAGATGATGAATGAAGCCGCGTGTGCCACGAACTTCATAAAAGGGCTCCGCAGAATTTTCCCCAGCTTTCAGAAGACCAATCCCGCCACCCCCAAAAGAGGAAGGAGAGAGGGGGGAAAAAAAAGAGAAAGAAATTTTAATTAGGAAAATCTAGTTTCCGCTCATAAAATTACCATACAGAATAAACATTAAATAAAGGAAATCAGAATACTTTTTAAAATCTGCGTCTGTGTTTGAAGAGTTGCACAGTTACTAAAACTATTCTATTTTTAGGGAAATCCTTCCTCCAAAAATAATGTCTTCGAAATTCGGTTTCTTTTTCTTTCTTTCTTTCTTTTTTTTTTTTTTTGTATGTGTGTGTGTTACTGGGGATTGAACCCAGGGGCATTCTACTTCTGAGCCACACACTCATCCCTTTTATTTTTATTTTGAAACAGGGTCTCACTAGGTTGATAAGAGTCTCACTACTTGCTCAGGCTGTCCTCGAACCTGCAATCCTCCTGTCTCAGCCTCTCAAGTACTGGGATTGCAAGCGTGCACCACCACAGCTGGCTGAAATTCATAGTTGCTAAATGTCCAATTTGTTGCAGGTGTACTGCAAAGGCAGATGCACGTTTGGAAATGACAGGGCATGTGTTGACTCTTGTTCTTGAAAGACTATGTGGATCAAAGTTCTCAGGGCCTGGAGGAAGAAACTTCAGATTTGGACTGCACACTTGAAATGTTGTGATGAGTTTGTAGGCTTCTTTAGGGCATTCGAAACCCTTTGAAGAGTCAAAAAAAAAAAAAAGCTACTAGGACAGAAGTAAGTTCTAGTTCTCTTTTCTAAATATTCCAAAATCATTACAGCTTGTATCATATAGAAAGGCAGAAAATACTAGAATCGAGATAAATGCTTTATTTGTTAGTACCCCGATAAGAAGGAGATACATAGTAATTAAAACTCTAAGTAGGTTAACTTAATTATGTCATCTCTGAGTTTGGAAAATCATGCTATAGTACAAAAACACTTCTAAAGTTCAGTATGTAATTATTTTAAGGTGACTCCTTAAAAATCCCCTGTGATCTAATGTCCTTAAATGTCCCATGTTCTAATAGAAATGAAAAAAACATTCATCCTGCCACCAGGGCTTCCACAGTCCAAGAATCAGGCACCCGCGGCAGATTTATCAAATAAGTTCTCCACTCTACATGCTCAGACCCTGCTGTTTCACTCAGTCTGTGACCTTCAGAAGTATCAAGGTTCACATTTAAAAGATGAACAAACATCCAGGGCCTTAATCTGATGTCAACCGATGACCAGGGAATGTTGAGAATTTCTGAGATGGAACTCAAGCGCACACAGACAAAGGTCACGTTTTCTGTACTAGACACAGAAAAAATAAACAGACACATGGTACCGCATCACCGTGCTGTGCACAGCCACACAGAGGGTAAATTTCCTGGGGGTTGCCAGCTCTGCTCCTCCTAAAGGTTGATCTTTGAAAACTTAAAATAAGAAGAAAACAACAACAAAAAGCAGCATGCTTCTCTGAAGACTGGAGTATATGTGGAAACTTCTCAATAAGTTGTCTTTCCATGGTGGGTTAGATAGTTTACAGCAGCTTTACCCGGGACTCTAGAAATGGCTCCATTTCACCTTCCCCTTCTCTGCCCAGAAGAGTTCAACACACTGTCTGCTGCACTTTTAAAAATGAGAAAAGAACTAGATGTGGTGGTGCACGCTTGTAATCCCACAACTTGGGAGGCTGAGACAGGAGGATCGTGGATTCTTGGCCAGCCTCAGCAACTTAGAGAGGCCCAAAGCAACTTAGTGAGACTGTTTCAAAATAAAAAATCAGCCTGGTGTGGTGGCGCATGCTTGTAATCCTAGTACTTTGGGAGGCGGAGACCGGAGGATCCGGGTTCGCGGCCAGCCTCATCTCTCTCTCTCTCTCTCTCTCTCTTTCTCTCTCTCCTTAGTGAGGCCCTCTGCAACTTCGTGAGACCCAGTTTCAAAATAAAGGATAAAAATTAGGGCTGGGGGTGTAGCGCGGAGGTAGAACGCCCCTGGGTTCAATACCCGGTACTGCAAAAAAAAAAAAAAATCAAATAGGTCTGGGGGTGTAGCTAGGAGGTGGAATGCTCCTGGGTTCAATCCCCAGCACCAAAATAAATAAAAGTAAGAGGCAAAGAAGGGGACCCCAAGATGCCTACTTCAAACGTGCTATCATGTTTTAACTGTTAAGTTGCATTAAGAGACAAACATTAGTAAACTTGAACTTTTTAGTTCTTGCCTCCAGAAAGGGGCATGATGTGGGTGGATTAGGGCCTCGCCTTACTGCATGATCCCTCTTATTATTTATATATGTTAGTCTTTAGCGGTTGGGGATTTAAGAATCCTAAAGTAGTTTTCCATGACACATAACAAAAGAACTTAGTCATCGAGCTTGATCGAAATGACAAACTTCTTCCCCAACTCGCGCTGGCATCTGGCCGGAGCCATGAGATGGATGGATGCGCCCACGTGCACATGGCGCCCGCAGAGCAGCCTGCCCAGGGGGACCGCCGAGCCAGAGAGCTGACGGGTTCTCGGGGCTGTCAGTGGCCTTGACTCATTTAGCCCGAAACTGCCTCTGATTTAAACAAAAGCAGATTTTGGAATATGGAAACAGGATTAAAGGATCTCAGAGCAGCTCCTTCTGGCTGCCAAGGCCCTTTATCAACCAGGACGGACTCTGCCGGCGAGCCACGGGTCCCTCTCCACATTCTGTTTAGGGGATCTGGTCAGTGCAGCGGAACTGGTTCTCCATGGGCAAGTGGAGAGGAGAATACAGGCGGTGGGCAAAACGATCCGGGAAAAGCTAAACAAGGTAAAAACCCCTAGACCCCCAAATCCAAGATGTATGTTGTTTAGACCCTTCTGAAAGAACAAAGGGCTAGAGAGACTTGTAGTGCTTGGGTGATGCCCCGGCTCTCGGTGTGCCTGGAGCACGCAGCCTGAGCTCTCCCTGGCAGGGTCGGAGGGGCCCCCAGGTGAGCCGGTTCTCGGTGCCACTGCAGCCGGGCTGCCCCCCTTTCCTCCCACAGGCCAGCCCCGTGGAAGCTCTGTTTATTAAGCCATCAACAGAATCTGCACAAACTACCCACTCAAGCGACTTTCCCTCCCTTCTGTCTACCGCGGGATTTTATCTCGCAAGCCCAAGGATTTTATGCCTGCAGGTACGAGCTGTCCTGCCAGTACCAAATCCTTCCTCATCCCTTCTTTGACTTGATCAGTCATTAAAGAGCAGAATCTGTGTTCTCCAGTCAGTTAGCATTCAGGGTAAAACTGATGAGAGCCTGAAGCACAAAGCTCTTTTTCTTTTTTCATCCCGAGGGACATACGACACCAACCACAGGGGAGCGGTAGAGGCCAGTACCCGGCTGCAAGGCGCGATCCAGTAGCCAATGGCGAGGAACGGCAGGCCCAGGGCCACCACCAGCACCACCAGACACTTGATGGCTATGGTCTGCTCCCGCAGGCCTGACAGGTTCTCGTACCAGATCGTCAAAAGCTGCTGCTGGCAGTTGGGGTGAGCCACGAACTGTGGGGAGGTAGAGAGAGAGAGAAATTATCACACCATGCAGATGCAGACAGGTCAGCTGCTCCCAAAGACAGTAGCCATCAAAATCACTTCATAGCCAGGTGTGGTGGTGCACACTTGTCATCCCAGTACTTGGGAGGCTGAGACCGGAGAATCCGGGTTCGCGGCCAGCCTCAGCTACTTAGTGAGGCCCTGCGCAACTTAGTGAGACCCTGTTTCAAAATAAAGAATAAAAAATAGGGCTGGGGGTATAGCTCAAAGGTAGAATGCCCCTGGGTTCAATCCCCAGTACCGCCAAAAAAAAAAAATCACTTCATAACTACTAGGAGGACTAAAGTGGAAACGAGAGTAAAACCAATGTTGTCCTTAGTCGGAGGAGTTCTTTCTGATAGAAACCCTCCAGAATGGACTGATTCCTTTGTGGGGTCTAGGTGACATCTGGTTCCTTCTGTAAAAATGTGCCCCACTTTGTCCGGCTGCCTGCCGGCTTTCTTGCATTCAGTTCAACATGGAAAAAGCAAAAAGGAAATTGGTTTATCGTCAACTGTGGCTAAGAGAGAAATGTTATTGAATTTCACGAGCAACCCCTAAAATGCTACATGTGTGGAAAGTCTCTCAGCGGGGTATCGTACGAATGTGTGTGCATTATTACTGACAAGCTGAAGAAGATCTGCAGAGTCATCAGTGAGCCGCAGTGTTGTGCTGGGGCCGCGCTCACGCTGCCCCCAGGACCTGCGTCACATGCCACCCCTCTCCTGTTTTAGGAACCTGACCTCTGGTGTTATTGCTTCCTCTGTCCTGGGTCAAAAAGAACACAAATGTCTACCACCAGCAGTCCTTTTATAACCATAATTCTAATCAGGAAAAATGAACAAATTATACTCACTGGAGCCCTGACATGTGATTTTGCTAAGTCATCTGCCTGTGTCATTTAGAGAGACTGGAGTTTCTTTAAGGCCTTTTTTTTTCCCCCTGATAACAGAGTATACTTGTAATCAGGCCAACGTAAAGTCCTTATGCCAAAAAGTTGCCCATTGGTGGTTAGATATGTCTTTCAATAGCCTGGTGCAGTTTGCCCAAGTTATGACAGATCTTTCCATGGTTAACTATAAGTGCCCACATATTTTTATTACTTTTTAGAATTTTATGGGTGCAATATGATTACACATCAGAGTGAGATTCAAAGTGATACACTCATATATGTATACTCTATCTCTTGGTGTGTTTCCCTCCTAACCCCATCCCACCCGCCACTCCGTCCTCCCCACAGGCACTGGTAAGGTTGTTCGTAATACCTTCATACGTGGACCCAATATTATTTGCTCTGTTTCCTTCTTCAAGCCTCTTTTCTCTTCTCCCCCTTCCTCCCATTCCCTTCCACTGTTCTACTAGTCTCACTCTTTATTATCAGGAAGTTCCTTTGCTTTCCTATTTTCTTTCTAGCTTCCACATGTGGGAGAAAGCGCATGACCCTGGACTTTCTGAGACTGGCTGGTCTCCCTCAGCACGATGCTCCCCAGTGCCATCCATTTCCCTGCACATGACATAATTTTGTTCTTCTTTATGGCTGAGTAAAATTCCTTTGTGTGTACAGACCACATTTTCTTTATCCATTCGTTTGCTGATGAACATCCAAGCTGGTTCCACAACTTGGCTGTTGTGAACTGTGCTGCTAGAAGCTGGGTGTGCATGGATCCCTCCAGTATTCTGACTTTAATTCTTTCGGAAAGATAAAAGGACTCTTCATCAGCAACAGCGAAAACAGCAAAGTACCACTGTCTTCTAAAAAACGGGATAAACAATGACAATGGACATGTTAGGAAGTACCCATGACGTGTTTGGGGGACTCCGGAAGGTAAAGAGAGCAGCTGCCAGTCCACTTCTCCACGGTTCCCCTTCCATCCAGTCCTGGTTCAGGATCCCAGCTGTGCTCAGCAAGCCCAGGCAGTTCCTCAAGCTCTTCAGCTACCATCAACCGACACCCCGAAGGCGGTGAACAGGCTCCGCTTCAATAAAATCAGCCATTTTAATTTTTAAAAAAGACCCACCTCCCAGGGTAGAGAGTGGAGACACAGGTCCCCACATCTCCTCTCCTCCCTGGCGCCAGTGTGCGCCCACCCCGGGGCGTCCGCAGAGGGCCAGTCTGAGCTGCCGCTGGGCCACTGAAAGGGCCTTCACAACATTCGCAGAGCGGCGAGCAGGTGTGTACAATGACCCCACTTGAAATACCTAATTATCGGTGGCAAGTACTAACTAGTGCTGCTTGGAAGAACTGCAACTATTAAAAAGATGTTCTTGTTGTTTTTGATTATTCAATGTGAAAAATATATAAATATATGTTATGGACTGAATGTTCATATCCTCCCCCAAAATTCATTAACGTGAAAGCAAATCTTAGCCCGGAGCCAATGGTGGGAGGCAGCGCTGTGGGGAGGTGATTGTACCGCGAGGGTGGCAGTCTTCTCACGGGATCAGGGCCCGGTGAGAGTCCCAGAAGGCTCTCTGCCTCTCTCTGCATGTGAAGGTGCGAGGAGATGTCAGCGGTCTGCAGCCCCGGAGAGGACCCTCGTCTGGCTGCGTAGACCATACTGCCCCGAGCTCAGACGTGCAGCTTCCAGAGCTGTGAGCAAGGAACCTCTGATGTTTATAAGTCACCCAGTCTCTGGTACTTTGTGACAGCAGCCTGATCACATATTTTACTGTACTACTGTACGTTCCTTGCAATTCAGTTATAAAGCCCAGGACCCAGTGCTCACTAGTCACTGCTAGCTGCTGAGCACTGCTGATGTCTCCAAGCCACGATTCTGTCGCTCTCCCAAGGCTCCAATTTTTTTTTTTTTTTTTTGCAGTACTGGGGATTGAATCCAGGGGCATTCTACTTCCGGGCTATACCCCCAGCCCCATTTTATACTTTATTTTGAAACAGTGTCTCCTTAAGTTGTGGAGGGCCTTACTAAGTAGCGGAGGCTGGCCGCAAACCTGCGATCCTCCTGTCTCAGCCTCCCAAGTACTGGGATTACAAGCGTGCGTCACCATGCTCAGCTTTGAAAACAGGATTCCACATACCACTGCAGTAATTTTTTGAAATCATGATAAAAACCTGTGGAAACAGTGCTGGGTGAGATGGTGCATGCCTGCAACCCTATCTATTTGGGAGGCTGAGACAGGAGGATCACAGGTTGGAGGCCAGTCTGGACAACTTAGTAAGACCCCGTTTCAAATAAAATAAAATAAAAAGGGCTGGGGATGTAGCTCAGTGGTAGAGTGCTTCCCTAGCATGGGCAAGGCCCTGGGTTTTGTCCCTAGTGCTGCAAAACAATAACAAAAAATATGAGGATATAATGAAGACTGAAGATGTCCTGGGTCCATGTCACAACTTCCTACAATTCTTGTTGAGAACTGCAAATTCCCACTGATGCCCTTGTACTATTTTTGGATCATTTCCCTCTTGCTTTACCCCTCCCTCTGCAGTTCCCAAATGTCCATCTCATATATCAAAATGCCTTAAGCCCTGCTAGGAGCCAGGCACTGTGGGGCATTCAGTACAAGAAGATAAGAATGGGGATATCAGTGTAGTATCAAGTGGTGAACATTCACTGCTCTAGGGCACACAGTAAGTGCTCAATAAATGCAAGGTAAGCTATGGTAATAGAGGCTTGAACTTCATATGCTTGTCAACAATTTAAAACAGAGCAGTCAATTTGAATGCTGGTCCACGTGTCTTGGAATGTGGAGAATGCGTATTCGTGGGAAGTTGGACAGATGAACATCAAAGGTGTCCTGTGACTTCAGCTCGGTGAAGCTCAGGCGGGGGAAGTGTGCACGTAAGGAGAGCTACAGGTTGAGCACCTATTGTTCTCAGACAGGACTACTACTTGAGAATCAACTATGAACATTTTCATATTTTATGTAAGCCAAGAGTTTTTGTAAGACACAAAATACCCATGGCAGTGGAGCGAAGTGGACGCGTGGCCATTTGGATTGGTTGGTAGGCAAATTCCCTTCTGGGTAGTATCTGCTTACTACGGCTTGAATGTGTCTCCTTCCAAATTCAGGCGTCGTCACTGTGATGTTCTTAAGAGGGAGGCCTTGAGGAGGTGATGAGAGGCAGGCACAGCGGCACACGCCGTAGTCCCAGCTACTTAGAAGGCTGAGCCCAGGAGTTCAAGGCCAGCTGGGCAACACAACGAGACCCTGTGTCTTAAAGAAAAAAAACACTGTACTAAGAGGTGACTGGGCTACAAGGATTGCTCCCTCTCAAATGGGGCGAAGGCCCTTGTGGACGAGTTTTGATGCAGGTCTCAGCTGGCTCACCCTTCTGCCCTTCTGCCGTGCAAGGACACATCGTTCCAGCCTCACCAGACAACTGAACCTGTGGCTGCCTTGCTCTGGGATCTCACCAGTCTTTAGAACTACAAGAAAATACATTTCTGTTCCCATAAATCACCTGCTCTCAGGTATTCTATTACAGCAGCACATGCATATGAGGACTGGTCTTTCTGGGGTCTTAAACTCTTGAGAACAGAAATATTAATGTTGTGGTATGGATTTCTCTTCCTCCTCCTCCTTCTCCTCCTCCTCCTCCTCCTCCTCCTCCTCTTCCCTATCAGGCTAATCTCGAAATTTGAAGATGTGCTTTTTTGGCATTAAGCACATCTGTATAAAGGTTCCACAGCTTCAAAGACTTGATAGAAATCAGTGCTTTATACATGTGACTTGCACAGTACATGTGAACATGTTAAATACTAGCCCAAATCATGGAGTGTGCATCTTACCTGTTATGCCCTAAAACGCAACTTAACAGGCACATTCCCTATACGACAAATTCCACTCTCTCCTTATTTGAGATAACACACCCCTATGTGGCACCTGCTGATTCCTTTTAACCTATGAAAACCGATTTTCCTCAATGACTTAAAGTCCTAATACATAAGGGGCATGTTTTAAAAGAAAATAAAAGGGATACAATGTTAGTAAGTGAGGGGAGAAGCTCACTAATCCCTCCAGGAGATGAGTTTTGTGCTTTCCAATGACTTCAAAATAGGGCAGTGGCCTTTATCTCTTAAAACTGGTTTATTTCCTAAAAATGTCTCCCTATACTGCCAACGTCAGTCCTAGCCAGCCGGATAAAAATTGTATGCTGTTTTCCAACTTCAGTGGACCAGCAAATTGAAGTCATTACAAAAATAATACCCTTATTTGAGGTTTTCCAATATGAAAGGAGAATGCACGACACACAAGAACACCCCGGTCTTTCAATGGAACGAAATTACCATAGCATAACAAGACAAACATTTTGTTTTTCCTGCCAAATAATAGATTATAAACTGAGCCATCAATTAGGACAGGCTATGGAGAGGAATTAAAAAAGATGAAGCTTACAATCTTATCTTACACTATCTTTTCATCAAATCAGCTTCCATGGGAATATCGCTGTGCACAAACCTGCTAGGAACACTGTGTTCTTGTTATTAGCACGTTGTTAGAACCACAATGCAGACAATTTAAAAAAGTATATTCTTGCGAATGAACATCGGACAATTCGACTTCTTTTACAAGTTCACTGAATTGTAAAATAGAGGCCTAAAATGTATATTGTACAGGTTTTCCAGATTCCCAAACTTGCTGAGCGCAAAATGCTCTGTTTCGGGGTGCCGAAGCAAATAGAGGAGAGAGGCTGCCCAGAGCAGGCCTGGCCAGGTGGGACCCCGAGGTCTCGGTGAGTCATTCAAGGTCTGGGCTTTTTCTGCCCGGCAGATGGATGACTGACTGCCTGTGTTTATAGAGCTGCGCATCTTTCTCCCAGATGAATTTTGTACAATTAAATCGCCTCCCATGACGCAGGAAGTAGGCGGGCAGGGAGAAAGACATCGGGAGATGTTCCCTCTTTCCTCAGGAGCCCTGTTTTGCAGACTCAATAGTCTACTGAGGTCTAGTATCTTGTGTCGAGCCATTTCTCACAGTAGACGTGGCTCGCGGGACGTGGCTGGAGCTGCTGTTATTTCTGTGGCGGGGAGGGATAGATTGATGTTCAGTTTCACCTCACAGGGTACAACAGGAGTATGGTCCAAAGTGGAACTCAAGAGTTTTGGGGGGCAGAGAGTCCTTTATTTGAATTGGATAAAAATCAGTGTTTGGGCCTCAAATTTAATTTTCTTATACCCATTTTCAGAAAATCAAATTTCATCTTCTTCTGTATTCTGTTCTCTTTTTTGCAGAATAATGTGAGCATGTATATAAATAGTAATAGTGTTTATTATTCTTCCTGTTTTATTATTGACCTCAGAGGCCCCATAGAAATAATTATAAAATGAATAATCTTCAAAACCTACCCCCTAATAGAAAAGATGCAAGTATGATTGTCCATTTCACCAAGAGTATGGAGAATTGCAATTTTCTAATTCTTTGATAATTTGAGAGAGGGGACATCGTATTTGTATGTTAGTATCCATTTATTACTTGAAGGTTTGGAATTTTTAAATATGTTCATTAGTCATTTGAATTTTCTCTTCTGTGAATTACCTATTCAAACCCTTTGCTTATTTTTTTACAGGCCTCTGGTCATTTTCCTGACAAGCTTGCTTGAGCACTTTGGATATTAAGAATATAAATCCTTTATAAGTTATAATTGAGAAAATATTTCCCCAGTTTATCCTTTACTTTTTTGATTATGATCTTCCTTCCATATGGAGGTTTTAAATTATACATGGTCTAATTATTTATATTTTTGCTTTGAGACTTCTATTGCTTTTATATAAGAAAGTCCTTTCCCAAATAAACATTTAATTCATGGTCACATTTTCATTTTATGAATTAACTGTCACTGAGCTCTGTACAATAGAAACCTCACCATCTATCCTACCTATTGTTTAGGTAAAATGATTAACAGCAAAGCTTGCTGCAAAGATGGACGTGAGAACGTATGTAATAGCACCTTATAAAAATGTGTACAAGTCACAGATACTATCATTAATTGTATTGAAATGAAGTTTCCCAAATACTTTTGCATATCTTATTCCATTTAAATCCCACCAAAATGCTGAGATAAAAAGAATATTATCCTCCTTTTATATGAGGAAAGTGAAATTTAAAGATGAATGACTTATCCAAGGTCCCATAATGGGTAGTAAGTACAAAGGACCTGACCTTAGACATTCAACTTGCAAGTTTACTATCATTCTTCACTTGATCTCTTTCACCAAGAAAAAAAAATATTCTTCCATCACTAGCATCTATTCTGATGCTAGCATCTTCTTTAAATGTCCTGGATTCTGGCACCAACGCCACACGTCTATGGATGAAGGTTGGACCCACTCACCTTCTTGACCTCGTACTTGATGGCGAGCTTGACACGACTCAGCGAAGCTTTGTGCCTGTGCACCTCCAGAGGCTCCGCGGATTCCAGGTCTCCGTTCAGAATGGCTTCCACCTCTTCCGAGTCCCGGCAGAGGTCCAGCACGCCCACCACGAAATCTTTGCATTGCATGGAGAGCTTCCTGTAGTCATTCTAAAAACAAGAGGGCTTGTGAGTAATACCGAGAATTTCCTTGAACCCAGTGGAAAGTGGTAGTGTGGATTAGAAAGAGGCGTCCTCTCCCCTGGGGAGGAAGCTGCAGACCTACCTGGATGCAAGCCGGGTGCAGTTAGAGACAGGCTGGATTTGCATCCACTGCCCCTCAGCCAGGTTCCCTTCCACAATCTGCCCAACTACGTGAGACAGCTCTGAAAACAGTAGGCGCACGCCCTCACGTACATGCAGAAGTCAAGGAAACTCGCACCACAGAAGGAAGAACAAAGGCGGTTAACCAGAAGCAGGGGGCGGGGAGGGAATGAGAGATACTGATCAAAGGGTGCAAAGCTTCGGTTACAGAGGAGGAACGAATTTCTGAAATCTGGTGCATAGCACCGTGATTAAAGTTACAACACTGTATTGCATATTTCAAAATTGCTAAGAGAGTAAACTTCAACTATCACGCCTCAGAAAATTCAGTGAGGTGATGGATATGTTCATTAGCCTGATTTAATCATTCCACATTCCATTTATATATCTCAAAACATTACAGGGCACCCCATAAATATATATAATTATTATTTGTCATTATTCATTATTATTCATTTTAACTGGGGATGTGGCTCAATTTACTAGAGCAGTTGCCTACCATGTATGAGGCCCTGAGTTGGATCCCAGCACTGAAAACAAAATTTTTTTAATTTAAATTTGCTTTAAAAAAATGGTATACAGCCAAGTGTGGTGGTGCACACCTGTAATCCTGGTACTTGGGAGGCTGAGACAGGAGGATCGCAGGTTTGAAGCCAGCCTCAGCAACGTAGTGAGACCCTGTTTCAAAATAAAAAATAGGGCTGGAGATATAGCTCAGAGGTAGAATGTCCTGGGTTCAATCCCTAGTACCACACACACACAAATAGTATGCACATACTCACTGGTTGGTATTAAGTGATGTTGGCTAGAGGGCAATGCTGAAAGCCTACAGGATCAGAAAGAATTGGATCTCTTTTTTACAAAACAAGATCATTTCTAGAATGGATTTTTTTCAGTACTGGGGATTGAACCCAGGGGCATTCTACCTCTGAGCCCCAGTCCTATGTTTTTATTCTTTATTTTGAAATAGGGTCTCACTAAGTTGTGGAGGGCCTCACTAAGTAGCTAAGGCTGGCTGTGAACCTGTGATCCTCCAGTCTCAGCCTCCCAAGTACTGGGATTACAAGCGTGCGCCACCATGCCTGGTTTAGAATGGAAATTTTTCTAAAATGGCACTTTGACATAGAAGGTTGAGTCTATGGGGAATACCTCCTCCAGGTTACTATCCCTTGCCTCAGTGGAGAGAGTGCTTCTCAAAGCAAAGTCCTCAGACCAAAAGCATTCACAGGGCTGCCTTGCAGGATGCGTTAGAAATGCAAACTCACAGACTCTGCCGCAGACGTCCTGATGTACACACTGAGGAGGGTCCTAGCAGTGTGTGTGTGTGTGTGTGTGTATGTGTGTGTGTGTGTGTGTGTGTGTGAGAGAGAGAGAGAGAGAGAGAGAGACTGGGGATTGAACCCAGGGGTGTCCTACCTCAGAACTACATCCTCAGCCCTGTTTATTTAAAAAAAGGGGTTCACTAAGTTGCCGAAGGTCTCGCTAAGTTGCTGAGGCTGGCCTCAAACCTGCGATCCTCCTGTCTCAGGTGATTCTGATCCGAGTTAATGTTTAAGAATGACTGTTTTAAGCCAGGCGTGGTGGTGCACGCTTGTAATCCCAGTACTTGGGAGGCTGAGACAGGAGGATCCTGGTTCGCGGCCAACCTCAGCTACTTAGTGAGGCCCTCCGCAACTTAGTGAGACCCTGTTTCAAAATAAAGAATAAAAAAATAGGGCTGGGGGTGTAGCTCGGAGGTAGAATGCCCCTGGGTTCAATCCCCAGTACCGCAAAAAAAAAAAAGAATGACTGTTTTATAATAAATGTAAAGAGATGGCAAGGTACTCAGCCATATAAAGAGGGTTTTTTCCTGGTTTGTCTGAAGGGCATATTATCACTCCCTACAGACTGGAAGGAGAGAGAAGTCTGATTATATGTAATTGAATTCTCAAGGGTTACAGAATGTCAATGCCTGTGAGAAAAATTTCCAGGCCACTGGAACTAACACCTTGCTAAAAATAATCTGTGACTCTTTAATTTCATTTGCATATTTATATAGAGCCATGGACCGGTGGTAGTGTCCCCTGTTACCTTTGAAATGCAGTTCCATTCCTAGCCCATTGGTTCCGGCTAAGGTGCCAATGACCGTCTCTTGGGAAAGTGTCTCACTTTCGGAAACCCCAGTTCTATCTCTGTGACGTTCACTAAAATTCTAGCCCATTAAGAAAGTTATCCAGATAAAAATTTAATCTGGTACATTCGAAAAAAAACAGAATTCCTCATTTCAACATATCCTGAGACACGGTCTAGCTACATAGTCTAGTCAAACTTAGCACGGCAGGATTTTGGGGCTTCCAAAAATCATACTTCAAAAGAGGACACAAGGAATTCCAATTTTCTTCCCTTAAATAATTTTTTTTTGTGGGTCGCAGGGATTGAACCCAGGGGCATTCTACCTCCGAGTTACACCCCCAGCCCTATTTTTTATTCTTTATTTTGTAACAGGGTCTCACGAAGTTGCAGAGGGCCTCACTAAGTAGCTGAGGCTGGCCACGAACCTGGATCCTCCTGTCTCAGTCTCCCAAGTACTGGGATTACAAGCATGCCCCACCACACCAAGCTCCCTTAAATAATTAATTTGACTTCATGGGCAAAACTACACCACCAACTAAAATAAGCAAGAGAAGGAAAGAGAGAGCCTGTTTAAAGGCTACCCAGACTAAATTAGTTTCCATTTCAGATATCGGAAATTCAGATAAAGAAGAGTTACAGTTAATCCTTTTCCCGCATAAGGGAACAGATCAAATGAATAAAAATTCACTCTTTGGTTTCCATTCAAGCTGGCCACCATGCAACTGATAAAATTAATAAAATGTCCAGTCTCTGGTTTCTATGCAGAGTATCAGTTAAATATCCATCTGCCTTCCATTCCTGAAAGACTAATGAAATATTTTATTATCGTGTACAGAAAAAGTATTAAATCCAAGCCCAATTCCATAGAAAGCTCCCCCTTTATCACAGTCCCATAGATGAAACTTCCTCATTTTATTCTTTAGTTCAGGCCATTCTGTAAGATTTGGTCTGACACCGGATGGCCATTTTCCCATGGACCAGAGATAGAAGAGGCTACGTCCCATGTTTTAAAGAAAACTTAGTACTTGCTTCTGCAATAATACCTCAATAATGACCCATTACCTTTAAAAGTTATACTCTGTAAATTGTCCAGTTTTAAGGAAATCTGTGTGATTTTTTTTAAACCCACTGAAAGATCAGTCAAGAAATAAAAAAATATGGTAGTCATACAAGTTGAGCAGATAAAATCTTGTCTCCATTGCTATTTAAACATTTACTGTGGGAAGAACTCTGCTGCTGGAGTGTAGAAAATAACCAGAGTGGGAGATAATGGTGGCTTCTCTCTCTTTTCTCTCTCTCTCTCTCTCTCTCTCTCTCTCTTTGGGTCTGGGGATTGAACCCATGGGCATTCTACCTCTGAGCTATACCCCTAGCCTTTTTTTTTTAAATTATTTTGAAACAGGATCCTGCTAAGCTACTGAGGGTCTCACTAAATTGCTGAGGCTAACCTGGAACCTGTGATCCTCCCATCTCAGCCTCCCAAGTACTGGGATTACAGGCATGTGCCACGGCACCTGGCTTCTCTTTTTTCTTTTTAGACCTAAGCTCCTGTTATGTCACCCAGGCTGACCTTGAACTCTAAACTCCTGGGCTCAAGTGATGCTTCTGCCTCAGTCTCCCTAGTAGCTGGGACTATAGACATGCACCGCCATGCCCAGGTAATTTCTTTTATTGTGTCATGTAATACCATTTTTTCAACCTATCCAGGGAAAGCTGGAGATCTCAGGCTAGAGGCAGCTGCCTTCACTGGGTTGCAGGAGCAGTCTGTGCGGACTTCTAGAACGACAGAGCCAGTCTTCATCCCAGCCCCACTGTGCGCCTCTCAATGCATACAGTTCAGTTTCCATTCTAACCTGTTTGCTTCCTTAGGGGAAACCTGAAACCCCATTCTAGCAGGTTAGCTTCGGGCGGGATGGACAGTCGTTAGGTCTGGCTTCGCACAGAATCTGAAGCCAGATCTCCTGGGCTCAAATACGGCTTCCGCCACTTCCTTGCTGTGTCATCTAGTGGAATTTACTTACCCTCTCTGATCAGAATAATCCTGCCTTCTATGGGTGCTATGAGGATTAAGTGCTCAGAGCATGCTGGGTACCTGTTAAGCACCACAGAAGTGCCTCAGCATCATGAGGCATATTATTCTAGACATAATACCCAGGATGAGGACCCAAGCTACTCAACTCAAGGCTTAGCAGGTGGGATCTTGGCGGAAGTCTTTGCCTTCTTACTGTTCTCTGTACAACTAGACGATTCCCAGAAGAATATCTTCCTGCTATAAAATGCTATCTTGCCTGTGGATTATTTTAATTTTCTTTTTCCTCATAGCTCTACTGCAATATACACTGAAACTGCTTTTCTACTTTAAGGAATGGTAAACCGAGGCACAGGGAAGGCAGATGGCTTTGTTTTGTTGTTGTTCTGTTTTTTTTTTTATGGAAACAGAGCGTCCTGGAGCCCATCAGAATTAGGACGCTTCAGTTTGCTTCTCCTAGCCGAATGAATGAGGGGCTCCTTGTCTCTGACGTGTGGACGATTGGATCTGGAGTTCTCCTGTGCAATATCCCACTTCTCAGAATAGCTTCAGACAGCGTTTGCACACCTAAACATTTCTCTAATAACCTGTCACTGGGCTGTCCTCCATTAATTTATCTAAATCCATATCCTAGAGAGTCCGACCTCTGGGGGTGATGACCTTCATATGTTCTGAGCACTCTGCCTGCTGCATTCCTTAAGGAGTTTGAAAACTGCAAGGTGGCTAAGAGTCGCCTTCGAGGCGCCCACGTGAAGGCAATCTGAGGGGTGAGGTAGGAGACAGCGCGGGCCGTTAATAAGATCAAATAGGAGGAGGTGTCTGAGAAGGGAAAGAATCACCACTTTCCCGCAGTGGAGTACAATCCTTATTATTTTTTTTTTTCCATTTCAAGGCTGGTACTTTGAGCTCAAAGTCCCTACGGTGAATCTAGCCAACGCCATGGAACAGGGCAAATTAGGTTACCTGCTTTCCTCGGGAAAGAGCCGGAGTGTCCCAGCACCCGTCCCCTGTCAGTCTAAAGCTGACGGATGGACCTGCGCGGGCGGGAGGGCCGGGGGTGGAAGGAGGGCGGGTAAGAAAGGAACAGCAAGGGCAGGTGAGATGGAGAAGAAGGGGCGTCTCGTGCGGGGGGAAGGAGAGGCACAGTCTTGGGGACCCTGGCTTCAGAAAGGACTGTCCCAGTTTGTGCTGAGGGGGCGGTGGTCCTCCAGAGCTTGCAGAAGAATCCAGCACAAGGAATCACAAGATGGAGACCTCCTCTCATGGCCTCGGACATTTGGCTGTCCACAACTCATTTTCTTTTCTCCTCTTTGTGCTTCTTTACTTCTGATATTTTCCTGCCTTTGGAAGGTTATCAGAAGTGACTCTTTAAGTCAGAGTGAAGGAAATTCTACGTGTGTGTGTGGGGAGGGTACTGAGGATGAAGTCCACGGTCATTCTACCTCTGAGCTACAGCCTCAGTCCTTTTTGTTTAAGTTTCTGTTTTGCTTTGAAACATGGTCTTTATAGGTTGCTTAGGGTCTCACTAAGTTTCTGAGGCTGTCCTCAAACCTGAAGTCCTCCTGTCTCAACCTCCCAAGTACTGGGATTATAGGTGTGCGCCGCCATGCCCGGCCAGAGTGAAGGAAATTCTCAGCATTACTAATATGGATTTAGCCCACTTTGGGGAAAACTATGAGTAACCAATTCTCTTACCATTGCTCCATCAAGATGACTTCTCTGGGTAGAATTGCAAACATTGCCATCTTTAGTAAATTATTGAAACATAATCTTGGAAAAGATTCCCTTTTATAGAATTTCTTTTGCAGACTTTCAATATATATCAAGAAAAGTGCATAAAAACAAGGTCTGTGTGACATTGAAATAATGGCGAATAAATAAATTTAGAATTATGTTTTTATTACTGTCTCAAAATAAAGAAATGATATTTGGAAATATTTTTTCATGTGCTTTTCTACTCTCTCTAACCAGTCTGAAGTTTTTAACTTGTTCTGAGTTCTGTCTAAAAAAATTTTATCTTGGGTCCAAGGAAATAAATCTTTTCATATACCACATAATAAATGTCTTCAAAGTGAATAGATATAAATTAATAATTATGTTCTTTTTACAGCCCCCCCTCCATTTTTGTGGTACTGGGGACCGAACCCAAGGGCATTCTACCTCTGAGCTATACCCTCAGCCCTTTTTTATTTTTTATTTTGAAACAGGGTCTTGCTAGGTTGCTGAGAGTCTTGCTATATTGCTGAGTCTGGTCTTGAAACCTACGATCCTCCTCTCCCAGCCTCCCAGCTCTGGGATTTACAGGCATGTGCCACCATGCTCAGTTCATTTTCCTCATTTTTGATAATTTTTTTGTGGTTGGTACTGGGGATTGAACCCAGAGGCATTCTACTTCCGAGCTACACCCCCCCCCCCCGCCTGATTTTACTTCTTATTTTGGAACAGGGCCTCACTAAGTTGCAGAGGGCCTCACTAAGTTGCTGAGACTGGCCACAAACCTGCGATCCTCCTGTCTCAGCTTCCCAAGTACTGGGATTATAAGCATGTGCCACCACGCCCGGCTATTGATATTTTTTAATAATAAATATGTGTAGCTTTTGTATCAGAATTTTTTCAATTGATTAACAAGATTATACTAAGGCCAGATCTCCACCAGGACCCGCTGAGGAGCCAGGAAGAACATGGAGGGAATTTGGTGTATATGGAAAGCAGGAGGGACTACTTTCTCACCTTTTTCTTGTGACCCCCTGAGGAAAATCGATTTTCCTTAACCTGAATTATATTGCCAGTTACACTTGAATAAATCTCACTTAAACACGAAAAACCATGTTAAGATGTGAAAGACAGAACAAAACTCTTTCTGAGATCTGCCACCATGACACTAGACTAAAAAAGATTAACTTGGCATCTAGAAAACAATTCAAGAAAGCGGTGTCTACAATCATCTTCTTAGGTGAAAACAGGAGACAAGAACCAGCTGAAAAGGGTTCCATTGATTGTTACCAGAACTGTGAAATATCCTCTTGCCCTAGACTCAATAGCAAGGACGATTCAAAATGTGTAGGAGGATGTAGCAATTGAGTAAAAAATAAAAACGGTCTACCATTAATATGTTTTTATAAAATAATACTGTTTGCCTTGAAATTATGTCTAGCAAAAATTCACTCGTTAAAAAAATCCACTAAAGCAGGAAAAAAAAATGTTCACTCACTTAAAAAAAACCCATTAAAGCAACCACTTTGCTGTCCTTGGGTTTCTGGGCTGACCTGGCGTCTGGGTCTCAGGGCTCTAAAACACATTTGTGGAATTCAGGGAGAGGCGCTTGTCACATTAATGAAATGACTGTAATAGTATTCTATATCACTCTTTTGATCTTTGATTCTAAAGAGCTATACAAATGCTTGGGCTCGTTAACAGGGCTTTCAAAACTAGTACTAGTGCAGAGAGACGGAATGGGAGCAGCCTGGAAGAGGAGGCCCTCCAGGAACCAGCCACCCACTCAGGGGAATAAAAACAGACAACAGGACCCCTCATACAACTGACTACAAAACAGCAGCAAGAACCGGGCTAGGGGCCTTCACACCCCATCCCTCTCTGTAACAGAAGGGGAGGGCGAGTTTTATCTAACACTTAACCAGAACAGAGTGACACATCATCAAAGGGAATTCATCCTAGCTCTGTCATTGACAAGGGGGGAATTCACCTCAGCTCTGCACCCTCCTCCTTTACCATGCATGGGGCAAAACTGATTCCCGAGCGCACCTGGGGGGGAGCTGGCTGCATCTGGGGGGACCTGGCTGCACCTGGGGGGGACCTGGCTGCACCTGGGAGGGACCTGGCTGAACCTGGGGGGGACTTGGCTGCTCCTGGGAGGGACCTGGTTGCACCTGGGACGAACCTGGCTGCACCTGGAAGGGACCTGGCTGCACCTGGGGAGGAGGACCTAGCTGCAGGCCCGCGATGGGCAGGAGGGCGCGCTTACCTTGAACTCCTTCTCGATGTTGGCCAGCTTGGCCAGCTCGTTGCTGAGCTCCAGGGCGGTGAGCACCGGGTCCTCGCTGGAGAGCGACAGGTAGGCGGGGCTGGCCAGCCCGCGGTAGGCGTTGATGCGTGAGCGCGAGTGGCTGAAGGCGTCGTGCCGCTGCTTCTCCGCGCAGTCGGCGCACTTGCAGAAGTAGTCGTGCGGCCGCTCGATGCGCGCGCCGCGGAGCAGCAGCATGTGCACCACCTCGTACTTCTGGCAGTGCGCCGCCAGGATGATGGGCGTGATGTCGGGCGAGAAGCGCGTGCCGTCCTCGTCGTAGGCGTAGAAGTCGTCGTCCTGCAGCTCCTGCTCGCAGGGGCTCAGGGTCAGGCGCTTGCTGGCCGCGAAGCCCGGGTGGTTGAGGATGGCCTCCACGATGCGCACGTAGCCCTTGCTAATGGCCAGCAGCAGGGCGTCGCCGATGCGCGCCAGGTTCTCCTTCTTGAGCAGCAGCTCGGTCACCTCCAGGTGCTCGTTGCCCACGGCCAGCTGCAGCGCGTTCTGCCCCATGTAGTCCACGCAGTTGACGTTGAGCGTCTGGGACTCCTCCAGCATCTTGCGCACCACCGGGATGTTGCCGTACTCCGCGGCGTCCAGGAAGCGCTCCTCCTCGGCCGTCAGGCTGGTGTCGCGGTCGCTGAACATGAAGGCCGGGCCGCGCACCGCCTGGCGCCGGCCCTTCTCGCGCATCACCGTCGTGCGCCGCAGGGTCGGGCTGCCCTCCATGGACCTAGGCGCAGCAAGGACACGGGGGGCTGGAGGAGCGCTGGGCGCGCTGCTTCCTCCCACGTAGCAGCGTCCCTTCTGGGGTCCCAGGCACCCACTGCAGACCCTGGCCAGGGGACCGCCAGTCAGCTGCTAAGGACTCACCCACAGTTACACCTGTGTCTAACAAGGCGGCGGGAGCCCTTTGGCAGGGCACCCCAGCTCCCGCGCGCCAGAAAAGAGCATCCAGATGGAATTAAAAAAAAAAAGTTTGCACACACCTCTCCCTCCTCCCCCTTGACCCTGGTAGGCAGGCTCTCACCCGCCCTGTGCTGATAACCTGACCTCTCTTCTCTGAAGTCTTGGGAAGAGAGGCTGTAGGTGCTGAGTACCAAAGTGCTAGGCTCGAATGCAGAAGCTGACTTTTTCAAGAATGAGGACAAAACAACCTTGAAATCATTGCATACTTTAAATAACACACACACACACACACACAGTACCTGGGCCAAGTATCTTGCAAGATGTTAGTTTTAAAACTCTCTCACTCTGGCTCTGTTTTTGGTACTAGGGATTGAACCCAGGAGCATTCTCCCTCCAAATTACGACCCCAGCTGTTTTTTATTTTGAAACAGGGTCTGGCTAAGTGGCTGAGGTTGGCCTCCAACCTGCGATCCTTCTGTCTCAGTCTCCTAAGCACTGGGATTACAGGCCTGTAGGATGTGCCTGGCTTAACTTTTTCTCTTAAGGGGATCCCATCCCACTCCAAAAAAAAGCAAGCAAACACACACACACACACACACACACACACACACACACACACACACCAAAAAAACCCAAAAAAACAGGATTCATCTTTTCAAAGATCCAGACACGACTGAGCAAATATCTCAAATATAGTAAAGTAAATCTAGACTTACTTTACTGCAAGTGACTGTGCTTATGTAATAAGAATTGTTAAAATACCAATATCTTATAGTAGCATTTTGAACTAAAAGGACATAGTTTGATTTATGGCTTAAAAAATCACTAGTCTCACTTTGTGAATAAAGCAGGTGTGCACTTTTATATACCCAGAACAATGGGTGCAATGCCGACGCCTGCCACACTCGCTGACGTTTAACTGCATCATAGAAGTCCCGTCGCTAATTGACTTGTGTGGTGGATTTGGGTTTGATCCTAATGTTGGTGATACTGGGTAGATATCTCACTTCCTTACGCGTCCCACCACATTGTATAAAATGGAAATTATTATGTTCTCTGGATTGTGCTTAAAAGCTCATGAATGAACAGCTTTCTTAGAAACTCAGAGTCTCTGGAAATGATGCTAAAAACAATATAAGTTTTTACATCATGGTCATCTGCACTATCTCAATGATTTGCACAATATTTTGGAGGCTATTGAAATATACAATTATTGTATAAATCTGCATCTTGACCTTTACAGTTCCAAGGTGGTTGCTGATTGAAATGCTCAGGATAATTTTCCTTTAAAAATCTGATTTTTTTTTTGGTATGTGTTGCACCAAAACGTGCCGGATAAAGCCTTCCCCCATTACTGACTTTTGAAGCAAATAAGTTAAAAGTGAATGGCTGGAAAAGAAGAATGCTTTATTTCTATAATACACATTCCAGATATACCTCCTACCATTGAGAAAATCCTATTCATGGAGTGGGGGGTTGAACAGTCACTCGGGAGGGTGGACACTGGCCTCCCTGGGGGCCTGCAGGTGAACAACTAAATTAGGGAGCTTCCCCAGGGGGAGGGATCAGACACTGCCAGTCCCCACTCAGGTCTCAGCTCCATGGGCCCCAAACCAATAGAGGAGCGCAGCAGCCAGGGCAGACTCCGCACATAGACCAGGCAAAGGTGGCCAGGCAAGCCGGGGGCTCCAGAGGTACCAAGCAGCACGCCAATCTAGCCAAGCAGAGAGCGTTGTGGGGGCAGCTCATTCTAGCTGCTCAAAACTCTTAAATAAATACATTTGTTTACATACTCACATTTACATATATATGTACACACACACACACACACACACACACACACACACACACGAATTTATAGCAATCTTTACAAAGCAACACAGAAGCTTTCACCTAGTGCTACCCCTGGGCTCTGGGGAGTGACATCTAGGAGTCACAGTGGAAGGGGAGTAACCACCCTCCTACACATTTCAAATAGTTTTAACTAAGCCGGGCGTGGTGGTGCATGCTTGTAATCCCAGTACTTGGGAGGCTGAGACAGGAAGATTGCAGGTTCGAAGCCAGCCTCAGCTACTTAGTGAGGCCCTCTGCAACTTAGCGAGACCCAGTTTCAAAATAAAAGGATAAAAAATAGGGCTGGCGGTGTAGCTCGGAAGTAGAATGCCCCTGGGTTCAATCCCCAGTACAACAAAAACAACAACAAAAAAATAGTTTTAACTATAGTTCAAACATTTGTCTCAAAAATAAAATTGTTCTAAAGTTTTTCTGTCTTTTAATCCCACGATGGACAAAAATGTTTTCAGTATAGATACTTATGGGCAACCGTTACATTCTGATCTTTCTGTAGCTAAGTAAAGGCAGGAGTTTGGCTGTTCCTGGAGGAGTGGGGCTGTGCAGCCAGTACTCAGGGTGGTAGGTGGAAGGGAGCTATGGTAAGTGGTGTGTGGACACTAGTGGGGCTGGAGGCTCGGTGAGGGTGCGTTGGTGTAATTTTTAGGTGGGCAAAAGCTGGTGGAAACCACTGACGTATAAGAAAATTTTGTTTCAAGATCAAACTTTAAGCAAATCTTGTAAATACTATTATAAGTGAGTATGTTTTATTGCTATTAATGGCATTGACTTCATTGGGTTAGTATTTTTCCTAACCAGCTATGAACTTTCACTTTTCAAATGACTAGAATTTCTGTGTTGTATAAGATATTAATTTTGTGCTTGCCATTGATAATACATTGACATTATCTATGAGTAACAGAATATACCAATAAAGGAGACTGTATCTGGAGAGAACGTGTGCCTTCACAATTCCAATCTAGACTCAGATGAGTTACTTCGGGGAAAATAAACTCATATTAAAGTGTCACATCTGTTTTTTTTTTTTTTTTGCTGTACTGGGGATTGAACCCAGGGGCGCTCTACCTCCGTGCTACATCCCCGGCCCTATTTTTTTATACTTTATTTTGAAACCGGGTCTCACAAAGTTGTGGAGGGCCTCACTAAGTAGAGAGAGAGAGAGAGAGCTGAGGCTGGCCGTGAACCCGGATCCTCCGGTCTCTGCCTCCCAAAGTACTGGGATTACAAGCGTGCGCCACCATGCCCAGCTAAATTGTCACATCTTAAATGAAGGATTTTTTAGTTTAATGATTGTTACCTACCATAAAAAACTTTTTTTTTTCGTAGTACTGGGGATTGAAACCAGGGGCATTCTAGCTCCAAGCTACATTCTGAACCCTTTTTATTTTTTGTTTTGAAACAGGGTATTGCTAGATTGCTGAATGTCTGGCTAAGTTGCTGAGACTGGCCTAGAACCTGTGCTCCTCCTGTCTCAGACTCCCAAGTACTGGAATTAAAGGTGTGTGCCACCATGCCTGGCTAAAAACACTTTATAAAAACCCCACAATTTCTCCCAGAGAGACTAATTTGAGGATACTAGGAAATGACTGTTTCATTAATTTTTCTTTGTATTTCTTAGTATTTAAATTTTTTCAATAAAATTTTTTATTGTGCATATTTAAGGTATGCAGTATGAGGTTATGGGATACATACAGTTATAAAGCTTAATCTAGTGAATTAACATATCCATCATCTCAGTTACCTTTTTTTTGGTATTTGGTGAGAACAGCTAAATCTACTCATTTCACATGAATCCCATGTGCAATACAATTCTATTACCTATAGTCCTCATGTTGTATATTAAATTTCTTTGTGGTAGTGCACGCCTGTAATCCTAGTACTTGGGAGGCTGAGACAGGAGGAACGCAGGTTCGAGGACAGCCTCAGCAACTTAGTGAGACTCTCATCAACCTAGCGAGACCCTGTTTTTAAATAAAGATAAAATAGGGTTGGGGATGTAACTCGGAGATAGAATGCCCCTGAGTTCAATCCCCAGTACCACACACACACACACACACACACACACACACACTAAACAAATAAAGCTGCTTCTCACTATTTGTTCTTCTTTCAGAACCTATACCTCCACATTGTATATTTGAACTGAAATGTGTGAATCTAATACTACACAACCCCAAGTCACGAGTCGTTTTTATTTTGTCTTTAAAAGATTCTAACACTGAGTTAAGTATGAAGTCAGATTTCTCAATCAGAACAAATCATACTGCTATTCCCAAATAAAAGAGCTGACTTAATGCTCCTTATCTTCATGGTCAATCCATAGTAAGAAGGCTCTTTTCTTCTTTTCCTTTAACTTTCCTTACAAAACTAAAAAGCTTCATTAATCTGGACTGATACTAATGATCGGAGTCAACATTCAAATCATGCCGAAGGCATAGACGGGCTCCACTCTCAGCTGGTCTCCACAACACGGCTCTTCTAGAGGGTGACAAAGAGGGAAGGAATGAGGGCGGATGGGAAAGGGTGCTTAACTCGAGTCATACTAAAATGTTTTCCGGAACTTTCCTACCTTCAGCTCCCCTCCAACCGGATGACTCACTTGGAACGGCGAGAGCACTTCTGCAGGGGCTCTGACCTGAAATTAGGTGTTCTCCTGGGCCAACATGGACGGCTGGTAATATCTGACTACCATGTATAGATCGCGTCCCTCCAAAATTCATCTGTTGAAAACCTAATGTGCTAGTGTTTGGAAATAGCCCTTTCAGAGATTATTTGACGTAGCTGAGGTCCTAAGATGAGGCCCTTGTGATGGGATTAGTGTTTTCATTAGGAGAGACAAAGAGCGCTTGCTCCACACCACACCCCCTGGGAGAGCAGCCATCTGCACGTCAGAGGACGGGCCCTGGAGGACCTGGCCATGCAGGCACCCTGCACTCAGGCCTCGAGGCTCCAGAACGCCCAGAAAGCAACTTCTGACTGAGACACTGACCGCACACTTTAAGGAAAAGAGTTTTTGTTTTCATGCGTTTGCCAAACACGCAGATGAAAAGTTGCTACTGAGTCGTATTTTGGTGTGTCCGCTGGGAATCCTCTGCTCCGTTCTATCCAGCTGCAAAGATCCCAGTGACCATCCTCGGTTTCCATGACTTTGCCATCAACCCATCTGACCTCTCAGAGATTTCCCTGGGTGGGACTCGGGGACCCCCGTCCCCAGATCACTTGAAGAGCCTGTGAAAAGCACAGACTTCTGGTTCTCGTTCCAGATGGATTAAACCAGAACCTCTCAGGGCTGGGGCCCTGGGATATGTGTTCTAAATGAACATTCTTTGCAGTTCCTATGCCTCCTCGAATTTGGGAAGGGGAAGTGTCCCTTTCCAAAGGAAAAAATAAGGGGAGTATCCTGGATCAATGACCCCAGGTTACGAGGCCATTCATCCCTTGTCACACTGAACCTGCCAAAAGTGAAATAAAAAAGACATATTTGAACCGCGCAGCCAAAGGACATGTAACCTGCGTTCATTTAGCTTCCCGTGCTTTGCTTCCGCTTAAAATTTGATACAGGAGGCTGCTCACCGCAGCAAACGAGCAGCCTGCAGAAATGCCTTTCCAGTGGCCATTAATGTCCTCCCCTTGCTTTTATCGAGAAATGATATTCCTAAAAGGGTTACTGCCTCGTCCCAGAAGCTGCAATTAAAGAGTTAAAGAGATCGTCCATTACGGGATTCATTGTACTTTTATGAGGATTCAAGTGCTAAAGTCAACCTAGAATTGTGTGCCAAGAAATCTCTCCCTCCGGATGTACTTTATCCTTTAATCAAATCATATGAACTATGTAACTTCCTTCCTTCCTTCCTTCCTTCCTTCCTTCCTTCCTTCCTTCTTTCCTTCCTTCTTTCCTTCTTTTTTGGCCCAGGACTCTCCCTTAGATCTTAAAGTCCACTTGTCTTATCCTGAATTTCTGGCAATGTCTTTGTCCTCCTTCCAAGTGATTTCTTATGTAGATTTTAAAACAATTCTCCATACTCCATGTATTTTAAACCTATCTTGAGTTATTTAAATGTTTTTAAAGTCAGCATATTATTACATACCCTTTCATTTGTGCCGCCACGTCCCACATTCCTGGATGATAAGATCCTATTTTATTTATCATCACCCCCAGGGTACATCCCAGTGCCCCGCAGAGAGTAGGGACTCAAGAAATAGGTGTTTACTCGAATTCCCCATCTTCTCACCTGACTTCGGCTCCACAAGTACAATGATCTATCCCCAGATCATTTTAAAATGCCCCAAATCATCTCCTGCCTTAAACCAGCTCCCCTGTTAACATTCGTATCCCAGGATAGTTTTAGAAATTCAAGGTTGGATATGGCGGACGGTGTTGGTCCTGCCAGTCGGGATATCCTGCGGTTGCTCCTTGGCCATGTTTCCTGGGCTGGACCCTTCCTTACTGACCTCATCGCCTGCTGTCTTCCCAGTCATGGCTGGGCTATTTCAACAGCTTCCCAGTAGAGAAGGCTGATGAGAAGACAAGGAAACTCTACATCGTGCCCTGGATAGGGAGTGTTTTTGAGGCAAGGCACTATCATATTCAGTTCTCACAACAATGCCAAGAAGCAGGTATTATTTTTTTCTGCTTTATAAATAAGAAAACTGAGCTGGAAATAAACTGCCCAAGGTCACACAGATGGTACACGGCAGCACTGGGATTCAACCCGGAATCTGTCTGACTCCTTCATTTCAGTCTTCCCTGTGGCTCCTGAATGTCCCCTTTATACCCACACCCACCCACAGCATCCCGTTCTTCTTAAGCTCTGATGCTGCCATGTCATACTTCTCTTTAAAAAACAACCCGCGGCCCCTTCTGCATGTGCATATTTCATGGAGCGCAGACTCCCCTGGCTGACTTTGAAGGATGCGCACAGCCCGCCCACCAGCCCCGCCAACCCTCTCTCCCTCGTTCCTCGGATTCATTCTTCACTGTCATATAAACACATTATTCTGTGTATTCTCATACTATCAAGGGTATTTCCACACTATCAAGGGTGTTTTTTTTTTAATGTGTGAAGCTACTTTTCTCTCTTGCCTTTCCAAACATAAGGTCTCTGCCCTTATTGACCCTGAACACCTTCTACCTGGGGTTGGGGGTGCAGGAGAGAACTGGGTGAGTGTCCTTAGGGGAAGGAGAGGGAGATGAATTTTAGAGGAGGAGTCCGAAGAAAAAGATGAAGGTAATGTTCTGACTTTTTCAAGAAAATGCAGATTTTCCAAGCTAAATTTGGGAAAAGGGAACTTGTCTCTTGCAATAATTTGCTGGATTTCTTTATTTCTCTAATTCATTCCAAAGGAAGCTGATCATAGTGCCTGCCTTCTCATCAAGCAGACAGGAGCTCTCCTGCTTTGACAGCAAAGCTATGATGCTTACTGTCCTGGGAGAAGAAGGAAGGAATGGAGGGGAGGTAAGAGCCAAGATGTGGGTCCAATTAAACGAGGAGGACCGCGGGCAGGGGTTCTTGCCAGCCCGTTTGATTTGGAGGTCTTGGACAGCTGGTCTGGTTAAGCAGTGGAGTAGTGTGGGCTGGGGAACTTGGCAGGCCACCCTCAGCTCTGCGTGCCGTGGGCCCTGTGGTAAGAACCAGGAGCCTGCACCAAGCCCGGGAAGGATGCTGGTGCTAGGAGTGGGGTGGAGGATGTGGCAGGCCCTGGCTCGGAAGCAGAGGGGTCCAGTTGAAATCACATACACCAGGGAGCACATCTGGGTTTCTACAAAGGCAAGTCAGCCAAGATCAAGTTACTTCTGCTGACAAGCAACACCCAAGCAGCAGAGGATCATGGACCAGAAGCTCAGAGGACCCCAACTCTCCCCGCTCCAGGACACAGGGCTCCTCCCCAGTGCCCACAGCCGAGCAGGGGAAGGAGTGGATTCTGGGAGCCTGGGCAATTTTATCCAACCCAGAGAGCATTTCTTTAAAAGAACATTGACTTCACAGCGTCAAACTAAGATAAATGAGGACAGCCTCCGAGCATCCTTCTGGGGATGCTCCTGGATGGGGTACAAGGCAGACCACAGAGATTGGGAGGAAGGATTAGCAAGCAAAAGCCCCTGAGTGCTGGCTGGAGACACAGGGGACACCACCTTTGTAATAATCCAGGGCACGCCTCCTCCCTCCTCAATTCGCATATCTGCCTAATTGCTGCTTAATTTATTGATTGCTAGTTGCCATGTTAAGTACTGTGTAGTAAGCAAATGAAATGAAAGAAAACAAACACTTAAACACTAATAATCCCCAGCGTAGACCTTTTGATTTCTTCCCTCCTCGTCGGCTGGGGGAGGCTCAGGAGGAAGGCTTTGGCGGTAGACAGGTGACAGAAGCCGCACACTGCTGCTCACCCTGGTTGTTGAGATGTCCTGACTGCCCCTGACTCTGGAAGGCACCTCTAGTTTCCATCCCTGAACACTCTCCTTTCTGCCCTTTGAGAATTCAGGTCCTTCTTACCTTCTGTGGTCCAGCTTACGTCACACCCCGTAAACAGAGGGCCGGTGAGTTCGTGGGGTAAAGCCTAAATGACCAGCAAGGTCCTGTTCCTTCTGAAATGTGAAGTCTCTCAATCTCTTCTGAAACACCCCTGACCACGTGAGCCTGAGCTTTGTAACGCTGCGAGCCTGTTCAACAGGCTAGACACTTAATTTTATTTAATCGCCTTGATTTTTTGTGTCCCGTGACACTCGTGTTCTAAAGCTTGAGGATAAATATTTCGTGTTTCTTATGTTTTATACTTCTTATATCATCTCTACAGCGCCTAATACAGTGCCGCCTATGTTCAAAAACACCCATCGACTGATGCTAATGCTGCAGATGAAAGACTTCGTCAGAACACTAAGTAACTTCCTTAGAGCGCTGAGGGGTAGAGAATTAGAAGATTGGAGCTCAATGTCTTCTCCCAGGCTCTCTCTACTTCACCATGCTGTATCCAGGGAATATGAAAAATAACCTAGTTGAAAACCAAAATATTATTATTAAATTATACCCTGAGCTTATGTGTTGGAACATTTGGATTCCACAAAGTGCTGTTTCTAAAATGGCTCTTTGGATCGGATCCCAAGCTCCTGAGCCCTCCACAGCATGAACACCATCAAAGAAATCGCCTCAAATCCTTTACTAATATGAGGTACAGAACTAACTACCCAGTCCACACAGCAAGCAGGCAAACCAAGTCATAACTCCATCTGTGGGAGCCAAAGCAATGGGACATACACCCAAGAGGCTGGGGTGGGTCAGTTCACTGTGCTGAAGAAGGGGACTGGCCAGCTGGCCAGGACCCAGGCTGTCACTCTGGAGGTCAGGAGCAGGAGGAGCCACGCACGTTCAGTAGTGTGAAGCCTCTCTGCTCCTTCAGTATGGAGATGGTGAGGAGGGAAGTGTGCAGAGGATGGGGAGCAGCGGGTGTGGGCAGAGAGCAAGAAAGTCAGCAGTCATCTGAAAGTTCGTAATTCGAATAATTAAACCCATCTTCTAAAATACATTCATTTCAAAGTGTGCGCATGTGCGTGTGTGTGTGGGGGGCACTGAGAACTGAATCCAGGGGTGTTCTACCGCCAAGCTACACCCCCAGACCTTTCCATTTTTTATTTTGAAACAGGGTCTTACTAAGTTGCTAAGGCTGTCCTGGAACCTGCAATCTTCCTGTCTCAGCCTCCCAAGTACTGGGATTACAGGTGTGTGCCACCAGGCCTGACTTCACAATGCTTTTAAAAACTAGCTATGAGCCGGGCGTGGTGGCGCACGCTTGTAATCCCAGTACTTTGGGAGGCGGAGACTGGAGGATCCGGGTTCGCGGCCAGCCTCAGCTCTCTCTCTCCCTGTTTCTCTCTCTCTCTACTTAGTGAGGCCCTCCGCAACTTCGTGAGACCTGGTTTCAAAATAAAGTATAAAAAATAGGGCCGGGGGTGTAGCGCAGAGGTAGAACGCCCCTGCGTTCAATCCCCGGTACCGCAAAACAAACAAATAAACAAAAAAACCTAGCTATTATTTCAGGAAGACTAGAGATAATGAAAGTAAAGGCCATATGAATATAGTCTATAATTAAACAAGAACTGAGAAAAATAAATCAAGTAATAAAATGAAAAGTTTCTATTGACTTAAGAGAAGTTCCTATTTGCCTATTTAGATATATTAGTCACAGTCAGGAGTGGTGGCACATGCCTATAATCCCAATACTTGGGAGGCTGAGACAGGAGGATTGCAGGTTCAAGGCCAGCCTCAGGAACTTAGCGAGACCCTTAGCAACTGAGACCCAGTTTTAAAATAAAAAAAAAATGAAAAGGGCTGGGGATATAGCTCAAAGGCAGAACACCATGCTCTTGGGTTCAATTCCCAATACTACACACACACACACACACGCACGCACGCACGCACACACACACACACACACAAATAAATAAATAAATAAATAAATAAATAAATAAATGGCATGTATTTTAAGTTCTAGTGTTCTTAGAAGTGAAGGGGTCTGGCTTTCCATCATTGTCACCCGTATCTGCAGTCCAGTCTGCAGTGTTTAGATGCTCACTTCAACCTCATCACCCTGCAACCTCAACAATTCTCAGCAGAGAATTCACAGACATCAGTTTTATTTGATGGAATGTATTCAGAGTGGCGAAACGGATGCAGAGTATCAGAACTGCCGAGCTCTTTCCTTAACAGGCTGCACACCTGTGCACACTTACATCTCAGCTTTTAAAACGGTCTAGGACTCATCTATCTATCTATCTATCTATCTATATCTATCTATCAATCAATCATCTATCTATCTATCTATCTATCATCTATCTATCATCTATCTATCATCTATCTATCTATCATCTATCACCTCTTATTTAAGTAGTGCGAAGAAAATAGAGGTTTCGATTAAACAAATAGAGTTTTTTTGACTAGATAACTGTCGACAAATGCCCCTGACCCAGATGTTAAATCAGAGACAGAATGTTGTAAGAATCTGCCCAGTGCCAGAGAAGACTCTGAAACTGAAGGGAAAGAGAACTTCAGAAAGTAGAGATGAGGCTGGAGCCTAACATGAGGGAATTTCAGGAAGTCTGTATAAATAGTAGGAGGGAGCCCTTCCCTAGACCCCAACCCCCACTGATATGCTCAAATGACAACCTCCTGCACCCTAGAAGAGAGAGAGGATATGGAGATCTAGAAACAGAGACACCCTAGATATGGAGATACCAGGCCCAGGGGAGAGCAGGAACTAAGAGCAGCAGGGAGCCCTGCCCATGTCTACAGTAACAACAGCCAGTTTTTTGATTTCCTAATGCCTGCACCCCTAAGAAATATAGACATATGTCATATATACATGAAATATATATATATATGTCATATGTACATGAAATATATATATATATATACATATGTTATATATACACGAAATATATATGTATATATATACATATATATATATATATTTTTTTTTTTTTTTTTTTTTTTGCCTGTAGTACTGGGGCATTCTATCCCTGACATGCACTCTCAGCTCTACTTTATTTTGAAACAGGGTTTCACTAAGTTGCTGAAGGCCTCACTAACTTGCCAAGGCTGGCCTCAAATCTTGGATCTCCTGTGTCAGCCTCCCAAGCATGGAGATTATAGGTGTGTACTATCACGCTCAGCTCCCAAGAAATATTTTTTAAAGTACTACATCTCTGAAATAAGAATGCTACAAAAAAGTTATCCTCATAAGTTAAGAAAGCTCTTAGAGATTAAAAACTTAATGGCAAGGGGCTGGGGGTATAGTTCAGTGCTAGAGCATTGTGAGGCCTTGATTTCAGCCCCCAGCACCACCACATATACATATACATATACATATACATATACATATACACACATATATATGGTGGCTGAAATGGAAAAAATCAGTGAAACTATAGGGAGATAGAGTCAAAGAAATAACTTAGAAAGAAGAACACAAGGCCAGGTATGGTGGCACACGCTTGTAATCCTAGTACTTGGGAGGCTGAGACCAGAGGATCCAGGTTCACAGCCAGCCTCAGCTACTTAGTGAGGCCCTCCGCAACTTAGTGAGACCTTGTTTCAAAATAAAGAATAAAAAATAGGGCTGGGGGGGTGTAGCTCAGAGGTAGAATATCCCTGGGTTCAATCCCCAGTACAGCAAAAAAAACAAAAAAAGAAAGAAAGAAAGAAGAACACAAAAGACAAGTATTAGAAAACAGGAGAGATTAAAACAAAAACAGGGGATCAACTCTAGAAATAGAGAAGAATGAAAACAATGGTTAGGAAATAATATAAGAAATAATACAAGAAAACTTCCCAGAACAAAAATACATAGTCTCCAGATTGAAAGTATTCATCAAGTGTCTAGTTCAAGTAATGCAAAAAAAAAAGACCCATATCTTGGCACATCTTCAGACTAGCACGAAGAAAGAGATAATTCTTCCTGAAGAAAAAAATAATTGAACCATATACACTGTAAGTCAGAGAGTTCCAGAAAGGATAGCTTGAGGAGAACACACAGCTGGGGACTAGAAACTTAACTAAAGCAGCAAAGACAAGCTGCGACAAACATTTGCCCCAAGGAAAACAAGTAATTATAAAAGAAATATAGTCAGATCATATTTCTTAACTTAGCCATAAATAATGTTTACATGATCATAATAACAAAAACCCTAAATAATATATTAACCATAAATTGTCACAAGCTGTGTTGTGGAGGATAAGAAGTACCTGTGAGCAAAAATTCTCACCTGAAATTACTGATAACATCTAAACATCTTTGAATAACCAGATGGCAAGTTGAAAACAGAATGAAATGGAGTGGGCAGGAAGAAAAGGGGAGGGAACCAGGGACTTGTGGGGGGCTTATTGTTGTTCTTATAAACCCGTAAGCACTTTCTAATTTTTAGAGTTCTATTCATGCATTACTTTGATTTATACCAAAAAATTTTAAAACAAATCAACAAATACGAACCTGTATATTGTACTCAGTACAACTGCTACTTCAGGATACAAAACTGATAATATAATGAAAAGCTTCAAGTTATTAAAGGCCTCAAGTCTAATGCTGTGCTGTCCTGCTCTTGAAAATTAAACTGTAACTGTGCAGAAATCAGCCTTTTTCTTAATACCACCAATGCGACGTTAGTTCCGGAAGTGCAGACCCCTGCACCCAGACTCAACGGGCCCTTGAGAATCTCTGATGTCTACTCTAGTGTGAGGAGGAGGTGCTGCTTCTAATCTGATAACCAAACCAACACACACAACTCTGTCCTAAACCCACAGCCAGACCAAGCCACAACTGGGACATTTCTACAAGCCCAGTGCCACCAACACTAAGGCCAACAAGATGATCTGGGTGATGTGGCTCTGTGGCCCACCTTCGGCTCCCCTTTCCTACAGAGCTGAGCATCAGGCGCCATTGCTGATTTGCCAAACCAGTTTTAGAAAACGAGTTTTTTGGGTACCGATTTCCTCCTTCGTCAAAAGCTGACAATGACAGGACCTGCCTGAAGGAGGTCTGACTCCAGTTAATGAGTATAAATGATGGAAGGAAGTCCTACATGAACACAGATTACTGCTTTTCTTTTGACTAATTTTGGGCAGCCCTTTCTCTGCAGAAAAACGAAACGAAATTCTCTTTTCTAGAAGCCTTCCTCTGTTAAAGATAACATCACTGAGAAACCAGTGACTTCGTGCACACATGCCAACGCATACAAGGATTCATTCTTCACACTAAAAGTAGACTTACAAGTTTCTCTCTTGCTTTCAAGAGCTTTTGCCACCAGGATCACCTCTGTCCTTCCCGGAAGCTCTCCTCTGTGTGCCCTGCATCAGTGGCACCTGCTCCTGCTCTTTCTCTGTCCTTGGCTTGCTCTCTTTCTCCCTGTCCTCTGAACAAAAGCTTTTCTCAAAACAACAACAACAACACAACACTAGCTTAGCTCTCTTTGTTTCTCTCTTCTTTGGTAAATCTGTCACGAACACACAACTCTTTAACAAGTCTCATCACCCAGCTAACTCCCAAGTTCTCCTAAGATCTAAACTTGCGTTTCCATCTTCTTGCTTGACACTTCCATTAGAACTATCTGGAAAATCAGATCCTTCTCATATCTCTTTTCTTTTCAACAATGACATCGACAATCTTAGTTATCCAGGTCAAAAGCATCACATCTCTAATCTGGAGACTTCTCATTAACGCCTTAGATCAAACCCCACGGACTGCGTTTGTGCACCCCCTCTCCATTCTCTCTCCTTTTCACCCCACCAACAGCACGCTAGAACAGATCCTAATCTTCCCTGGATGGCTGCAACAGCCTTCTAATTTGTTTCTTCACATTCTGTCAGTTGCCACTTCAATCCACCCTGCTCCCAGAGTGCCTTGGATTAAATTGCTGCTGCTTTTAAAACAACCAGTGGCTCCCTATTGCCACATCCTGGCCTAAAAGATCTTCCGCTTTAATGCCCCAATTCAAATGTCTAACCAAATCTCATATTCTATGTTCCAACCAAACACAGCTAATATTCCTGAGACGTGCCTGGCATTTTTTTGGCGGGGGGAGTAGAGGGCTTGAGTTAATTACCCGCCCCGTCTCTGCCTCTTACGCTATTGCTCCTTTAAGGCCCTACAGTTTTCTTTAATTTCTCTACAACCTAATGCCCCCCTCTGCTTTGCACTTGATTCTGTATAGCGCTATCTTTGTAGTTTTTAAACAGCACTCGTTTTACTCTAATGCATATAGCACAGTGTCTCAGCACCCAGTCTCCTTCCTGTCTCTCATTCATGAGACGCTGAACTCTACAGGGCAGGAAAGTTGTCATACCCGTCCCGTGGGTCACTGGACCTGGCCAGTGCTTTGCACAGGTACACACTCTGAAACATGGCTTTGAACTAGAATGGCCTTCGCATGCCTTTAGGGGGTTCATCGGGTATATTTAATAGCGGGAAAACTTTAAGAAAAAAGTCATTCCTAACATACTCGTTGGCGCTAGGTATACAAGCAATCAGGATGACAGACGGTTTGGATCAATGCTTGAATCAAGAGTGCTATCAAAGGATAAAAAAATCCCATTATTTATATAGCAGCTGATATAGTGCTATAGCCGATGGCACTCTTCCTCCTAAGTCGGTCTGTTTAAAATTCCCAAGTAGAACACTGGAACGCGGAGCAGTGAATTGAGCCACAGGGTTACCCTGAGGATTTTTTTTTTTTTAAGTGTGATTCTATTCTCGGGATCTTCTGGGTTTAAAACCCAGCTGTGCTGGTCTGCTTACTGAAAAGGACCCTGGGCTCTGCTAGACTGATCTCCTTCTCTGAGGGCACACGGGGCCTTCTTGCTCACTCTAAATACTGATGGCTGATGCCGAAACACTTGCTAGGCATGGCCCTGCTCCACCCAACAGAACAGAAGAAACAGAGCCAGTCTCTGCTACGGATCTCACCCGACACCCGCTGCAAGCACGCAGGAGAGCTCGCTGCCCTACTCCAGCACACACATCACTTAACGTACATCTCATTGAAATGCCTGGTCTCCTTGGCCTCTACGAAATGAGTGACCACCACACTTCCCTGTTGGGTAGGGAAAGTGTAAACAGGCAGGCCGGAAGGGGGTTCTATCAGCAAGACCGCCAGCCCACAACTGAATTTCCTTCCACCAGGGATCGCGCATGGCCTCCAACTTCCAAAGTGGGGACAGTAATCTCTGCTCCGCCCTACTTTCTCCTCTAAGAGGGTTCGGGAGTCCCATTTAGTTTGGATTGACGGCAAAACAAAGAAGAATGTTTAATGGATCGAGAAATAGAGCAAGTTTCCTAAAACCAATTTGGCAACAAGAAAAACGGCCAGTGTTTCCACACCTGAGGGAAGTGCGGCGGTGAGCTGAGAATTCTGGAATCCCAAAGGGTTAGGGCCCTTCCTTGCGTCTCCGGGGCCAAGTCCACTCCACGCCAATCTTCAGCTGTAGCTGGGTCGCATCGGGATGCATGGCTCACTTTACATCAGAACCCTGCCCTCTGGGATCTGCTCCGGCCATAAATTTCTTTTTTTTTTTTTTATCTCCTACCAGCAAGTCCCCAGGACTAGTCACCAATGGGGCCTGCAGGCTCGCCCCAGAGGTCCCGCACCCAGGCCCAGATAGCTTTTGGGCAGCAGGCGGCGCTGCAGAGCCTCAGTCCCGGCCCGGAGAACCTCTACCCGGCTCTGCCAGGGAGCACCCGCCGCCCCGACCCACCCCAGCCTCTGCCCAGGTCTGTGCCTGTGCCTAAAAAAGACCGGGAGCCCTCGGCACACCCGACATGCGCGACCAGAGACGCGCAGAGCATGCCACTCTGGTCGCCCTCTTGTTATCTGTTTGCATCTCGCAGCTGACTAGAGAGGCTGTCTTCAAGACTGGAGAGTAAGAAAAGTGGAGCACCGGCCGCTCCTTGGATCAAAAAAAAAAAAAAAAAAAAAGGAAAAAGTCCAGTCCCCCACCACGCTGCCCGGGAACGCATCCCCAGCGCGCACACTCGCGCCCCGCGCCCGCTCCCTGCCCGCACCGCCGGGGCTCTGGCCCAGTTTACGGATTGAGAGTGGACCCGGGGCTGAGTCGGGAGAGCCCTCACCCGACACCCCATATGGCTCGGTCCCCTCCCGTCCCCACCTGCGCGCCTGCGCCGGCCGGCCGGGACCACGGAGAGGACCCGGTTCCAGGCGGCCTCCGGGGGCGCAGGGCGGAGTTCAGGTCTGGGGGCGCGCCTGGGTCCGGCACGGCCCTCCGGGGTACCCTGGGGACCGGGGTCGGCTTCCGAGGGGTCCCGGCGCGGTGGCAGTGACGCGCGCCCCGGTGCCGTCGGTGTGCCGTCTGGGGCACGGAGCCCGGGTCCCCAGCCCTCCGCGGAGCAGGGCGCAGCGCGGAGCCCCGGCCGGGTCTGTCCCTCCCCACCAGGCCCATCCTCTCCGCCAGCTCGGTCCCTCCGCGGCCAGCCCTCCCCGCCAGGCAGGTCTGTCCCGCCGCCATCGGTCCCTCCCGGCCAGGTCGGCGCCCCGGCGCGGCTCGGGGGCGCACGTCGTGGCGGGCGCGCCGCGGTACTCACGGGTCGGGCCCCGGGGACCCGCGCGGCTCCAGCGCCCCGTTGACGCCCCTCCAGCCCCGGCGGCGGCGCTGCGGCTCGGCGGCCTCGGCCTCGCCCTGCTCCTCCTCGGGCCCCGGGAAGGTCACCCTCGCGGGCTCCTTGCACCTCCTGACCTTGGTGGACATCGCGCCGGCCGCCGGCCTGCTCCGCCGCGCCCGGCTCCCCTCCCGCCGCCGCCCCGCAGCCCGTGCGCCCGGCGGGCAGGCGGAGGAGGAGCGCGGCGGGGAGGGCGCTCGGAGGCGGGAGCCGCGCCGCCCCGCGTCCGCCCGGGGGACTGGGCACCGAGCTGCGGCCCCGCGGCGGCGCCTCCGCCGAGCCCGGCCCCGGCCTCCGACAGCATCACGGGCTGGACCGCGCGGCGGGCGCCCGGGGACCGCGGAGCAGGGGGAGGGGAGGGACCAGGTCCGCGCAGACCGCGGCGGCTCAGGCCAGCAGGTGGGGAGTGCAGAGAGGGGAGGCGGCCCGTTCCCCCAGGAAAGGGGAAGCCAATCGGCCCACTGGTGCATTTACTCCACCCCGCTCGCTCTCCAATGGCAAGCGCATTCCTTGCCGTGGTGTGGACATCGCCCACCGTAGGGGCGCGGGGATCCCATGGAGTTCAGGAGATTCCTCTGTGCCACACACAGGTGATGCTGTAAACGTGCACGGTGGGTGCTGTAGATCACTTCAAAAGCCCCAAAGCATCGAACCAGACTGACACTTTCCAAGAAATAGTTTTCAGAAAAAAGTTGAAGTCTTTGTAAAACTTAAAAAAAAATGTGTATTAACATTGAAGAGGACGCATTCTTCTGGGGAGGAAAGAGTTACAGCGTTTTAGTCAACCGTTTTCTTAGGCATTCTCCTGTCCTTAGGGGAAACCTATCTATCTCTCTTTGTATTTTCACATTAGTTATTTATTGAGCAGTGGTGGGCCTCGCACCTGCAGGCTCTCCACCACCGAGCTACACACACAGCCTTTTAGAAATGAGGACTCTGAGGCCTAGACAGACAGAGATGAGCTAACTATTTGTGATACCCAGGTAGTGAGAAAAGGCAGACCAGAGGTGCACTGCCCAACTTTCTATTCCTCACACAGGCAGCTTTCCAGCGAGGCCAAGTTGGAAGAATCACAAAAATACCAGACAAGCCATGATGAGATGAAATAAGATTTGTTCATTTTTAACTGTGTCCAATGATACTGCACTTCTTGGACGGTCCATTCTTCTCCTATTTAAGCAAAACACGGGTAAGGAAAGTCGCTCCCTTGAATGTCATTCTTAGAGTACTAAAACATGGGGTATGTTATTAAATTGGCAGCAAGCCTATGGGTTTAAAGGAGCCATGGTCCTTATTTTGACATCTGATACAGGGAACACAAGGGTAAAGTAAACTAGCATGCAACCTAGTGCTTTACTGTTGGAAACTGCTTTTACTTGGTAGTTCCTGTGAAAGCATTGAAATGTTCACAGTGCAAGTTCCCTTCCACTCCGCCTCTGTAGTATCTCCAAGGCGGAGCGCCGTCCCTCTAGTGCTGGTGGTCCTCCGTGCCCTCCCGTTTTGTGCAACACACCTCCCACGT
Organism: Glis glis; assembly: GCA_004027185.1. Lineage (NCBI taxonomy): Eukaryota > Metazoa > Chordata > Mammalia > Rodentia > Gliridae > Glis > Glis glis. The sequence goes on along the minus strand of PVJS01003004.1, from coordinate 12,528 downwards.
GGGAGAGACCAAGCAAACCCTCAGACAAGTCTGATCAGGACTTTCCTCCGCAAAACTCTCTGGTGGCCGCCTGTGCTTTCAGGTGAAAATCCAAATTTGGCATACCCAGCCCTCTGTGGTCCGACCCTGATTTCCCAGTGTCTCCTCCAGCCCTCGTCACACACACCCTACCTCCAGTGACCCAGGACTTCTCATCTGTCACCTGACATAGTCACCTGCCCCTTCCCCTGCCTTGTCCCTCTGGCACGCTTGCTTCTGTCTTTCCCTAAAGACCTCGCTTAGAGGTGGCTTCCCGCCTGACAGCCCTCCTCCATCCCAGTGAGGGTCCCTGTCCCTGCAGCCCCGGGCCCTTGCCCACTCTGCACGTGCCACAGTCTTACCAGGAGTCACATGAGATTGAAGTTAACTCTTTGTGTGCCTGTCTCTTCTTTAAACCGTGAATTCCCTGAGGGGGATTTGAGGTCTTATTTATGGTGCTTGACTTTGGGGCTCATCTTTTGGTCCCTGCCATTGAGCTGTGTCGCTGCTGTGCAGAGAAGCTCAATCGAGTTTGCTGAAGGACTTCATGATGTCTGCAGGTTCTTTCTCATTATAAGTTCATGGTCTGCCTCTCCAGGTCCTGCATGGCTCTGTGGGAGGGCTGGAGTCACCAGGGTTGACTCTCGGGGCGACCACAGAGGACTGAGTCGTGTAGCCAGTGGAAACGTATTTTTCTCTCAATTCCGGGGACTAGAAGTCTGAGCTCAGAGCGTTGGCGGGGTCTGTTTCCTCTGAGACTTCTCTTCCTGGACTGTAGATGGCTGCCTCCTTCCTGTGTCCCCAGGTGACCTCCCTCTGCGCCTGTGTCCCCGTCTCCTCTTCTTAGAGAGTGGCCACTACTCATATGACATCAGGGCCCAACTAATCACCCATCTTCCTTCATTGCCTCTTTAAAGACCCTGTCTCCAACTACTGTCCCTTTCCGAGGAGCTGGGGGTGGGGACTTGACCCTGTGGGGTTTGGAGCACATGATTTGGCCCATAACACAGACTGTCTCTCCTGGCTGAGGGATTGCTCCCCCAGACTCGGCTAATGTTTTCACTTTTCAGTGTGGCCTGGGGGTTAAAGAAAACCCAGAGGAGAGGAAATCTAAAAGAAGGCAGGTTCTAGAAGAAGGGCCACACAGCTCTGTCCTTTTTATTTTCTTCTTTTGTAAAAGGTGTTATCACCGCATGTATGTTTGCTGTTAGCTGCTAGTCCTCACAAAGTGCTTACACCTAAGAAATGTACAAAGTCCGTTTTTTCCTCCTCTCCCCTCCTCCTCCTCTTCTTCCTTTCTTCATTCCTTCCTTTTTTGTGTGTGGTACTGAGGATTGAACCCAGGGACATTCTGCCTCTGAGCTACACCTCCAGCCCTATTTTATTTTTTATTTTGAATCAGGGTCTCACTAAGTTGTGGAGGGCCTCACTAAGTTGCCGAGGCTGGCTGCGAACCTGCGATCCTCCTGTTTCAGCCTCCCAAGTACTAGGATTACAGGTGTGCACCACCACACCTGGCAAAGTCCATTACTTCTTTGGGGAAACAAATAAAAAAATCAGTATTCAATATTCAACAGATATAACTGTTTAAGCAGGTTATTTCAGCTAGAGGTAGCCACCAAGGCCTACATAAAGCACAACTTTCATGGCGAGTTCAAATAAAATGAGTTATTTTTTAAAACCTGGTAGCAGAGGATGGTCTCCAAATGTCCTCCCAAAATCCTAAGAAAATTCTATACCTTTTTTACAGCTGTGTCACCTCATGGAAGGCTCCTGCTGACACCTCTCACCCTCTCTCTCCCCACTCTCTCTCTTTTCCCCAGAGCTTCTGCAACACATCTAAGAAGACACTGTCGAACAGTTAATTCTTGCACCAGAGCCCATAGGTTACACTTTCCAGTTTCCTCAAGGGACCAAGATCCTGGGAACACATAGAACATTCCAAACAGTGCACTTTTTTTCCTCCTTTGGAATAGACGTTCTCTTATAAATGGATTTTGCTTGGCTTTTTTTAAAGTAACCTTACATCATTAATTTCGTCAGCCATGTAAGCTAATAAAATAGGGAATGTGACATATTAGAACAACTGAACCCCCAAATGCAGGATCCCTGAACTCATGATGTGGCAGTTAATATTCTAGTGCCTTTTACACGGAATTTACAGGGTCCCATAAACTGTATCTCGCTGATGCTCATAGCTCTTACGAGCCAAGGAGCTCCCAGGCAGTGTCCAAACTCAAAACATGTGTTTTGGAAATTTCCTCGTGAGTCAGAAGTTTGGAACTCAAAATTTACTTTATCGCGGAAATAAGTTATAGATGATGCTCCTCTTTCCAGGAGAGTTATCTTAAACTTGTGTTGGTGATAGTCTAGAAAAGTGTCTAAGAACACACACTCTGGGCCAGAAGCCGGGAACCAAAGCCCACCTCTGCTGCTCACAGACTCTGTGACCTTGTTCAAGGTCATCGAGCCTGTGGGTGCCTCTCTCAGCCTCAGGATTTCATAGGCTGCTCTAGGGACCCTGTGTTAATAGCACCTAAAGATGCCTTGTGCACAGTAGGCGCTCTGTAAACATGAGCAACCATTAGTTCATGACTTTGGACTCCAGACCTAGAACAGAAGGCTGAAGTCCGGGACCTACCAGGATCCACCGGGTCTGATCTAGGTGCCGCTCTCAACCGCATTGCTAAGTGGTATAACTGCTCACTCATGGAGTGCCATCCCCACGGGGCGGTGAGCTCTTCCAGTTCCTACAGGCCGAGGAGGGTAAATGTCATCAGCCGTTTTACCCCAGTCTCAAGCCTGTCATAAGCCAGCAGCACAACCAGGGTTCAGCAGCAACAGACATTCGATGGTAGTTGTGAAATGAAAAGGTCCAGGAGGAGGAGGAGGAGGAGGAGGAAGAGGAGGAGGAGGCAGTGGAAGCTGTTCTTGCTGGGGGCACAGGGCCAACCCCAACAAAAGCCCAGAAGGGGTGACACTTCTCATTGGGGTCTCCCCACTCTTTCTCTCCATCTTTTTCTACTTTACCGTACCCATCGTCCTCGGCACCTCTGGGCTCAGTGACATCAGATTGTTTTATTTCTGCCACAGTGTTATCTCTCAGGTCTACTGTACCCCCAAAGTATTCCGTGCTTCACAATTACCTGTCACCCTCTGTCAATCAAAACTGCAGTTGGTTGAGACTGCTGCTGAAGGGGACCTGTCTAACCCAAGTTCTCACGTGTGGATACTTAGCAAGTCCTCGATGCTCCGAGGGATTTGCGTTTTTCAAAAATTGCAACAAATCTCCATTTAGCAGAATTAGTAGCAGAGTGTTAAAATGAAGTAAAAGGAAGATGCTTTTGAGGTGGGAAGGGGAGCAAGGACCTGCAAATTAGCAAGATTCCCCCATAATGTGTCTGACGTCTGTTTTCCCAGCTACTAAGCCATGCAAATTTACCCCAGTTCTCGCCCCATCGACATCTCCCAGCAGCATTGTCTACAAAGGCTCCCAATTTAAGGAGGGAACAACAAATGGGCAAAGGGGCAGAGCTAGGGGCTTTGTTTTGGGAAAACAGAGGCAGAAATTTATCATCTTAGGCAGTCCTCCAAGGAGGGCCTCACATTTCTGTGCATCTTGCAAGCAGAGGCAACAGCTGCCTCTGTCCCAGAACATCTTTTTTTTTTTTGCAGTACTGGGGATTGAACCCAGGGGAGTTTTACCTCCAAGCTACACCCCCAGCCCTATTTTTTGTACTTTATTTTGAAACCGGGTCTCACGAAGTTGCGGACAGCCTCACTAAGTAGCTGAGGCTGGCCGCGAACCCGGATCCTCTGGTTTCTGCTTCCCAAGTACTGGGATTACAAGCGTGTGCCACCACGCCCGGCGTGGAACATCTTCTTAAGGCTGTTTGTATGAAAACCAGCCTGGAAGACAGAGCAAACTGCAAATGTGTCTAGTGTCCAGTATGATAAAGACAAGGCTTTCCCGGGGGCCAAAGCCAGGCAGGCGTCCTGGCTACCTAAGCCTGGGCTCCTCTTTTCAAACGCAACCCTTGTATGTGCAGGCGTCATCTCTGTGGGAACTGGACTCAGGGACTGGAACTCTGTGACTGCTGTTGCTGTGAGCCCGGGAGGTCTGTGCCCGGTACCAGCATCTGACCCTTGGCTGCCTACCTCCTCAGCTTACAGTAAAATCCCAGACCCTGCAAAAGTCTTGATAATTATTAAAATTTACAGATTAAAAAAAATGAACGGCTCTCCCAGAGCAGAAATCTCCAAGAATAAGTTAGGTCCTCACGGGGCTGTGGTAATTTCCTGTGTGACTAAGTGTGTTATTAATCAGGTTTCCTAGGCCCAAGTACTCTATCGCATAGCTGCTAATACATTTTTTTTTTTTTGCAGTACTGGGGATGGAACTCAGAGGCATTCTACCTCCAAAATACACCCCCAACCCTATTTTTTATTCTTTATTTTGAAACAGGGTCTCACTAAGTTGCAAAGGACCTCACTAAGTAGCTGAGGCTGGCCGCAAACCCGGATCCTCTGGTCTCAACCTCCCAAGTACTGGGATGACAAGCGTGCGCCACCACGCCCGGCACTCTAATACAGTTTTTAAATCTGGGGTGAGCAGAGAAAGGAATCAGCGCTCTGCTTTCTCCCTAGCAAGGCGCAGACTTGAGGAGTGCTCAAAGGTTTTTTGTTCTGTTTCTGTTTTGTTTTGTTTTGGGTACTAGGGATTGAACCCAGAGGCATTCTACCTCTGAGCTACACCCCCAACCCTTTTTATTTTTTATTTTAAAACCCTGTCTCGCTAGGTTATTGAGAGTCTCTCTACAATGCCGAGGCTGTCCTTGAGTCTGCAATCCTTGTGTCTCGGCCTCCCAAGTACTGGGATTATAGGTGTGCGCCACCATGCCCGGCTGTGCTCAAAGTTTTTTTTTTTTAACTACAAATCCAGAGTGTGAGCTCCAGGCTTGCTACTCAGAGCTTCGAGAGTACTGTGCGTGGAGATGCGAGGGAAAGTGGGCAAAGCTCTAGCATTCCCTGCTTGACCCTCTGTGTGAACAGACAGAGCTCAGCTCTGCCCGGTCTTTATTTTTGGCAAGGTTAAGAACAACTCTACTTCATGCTAATCCCTGTGATCTCTGCCGACCTTCTTCCAAAAAACTATTTTAAGACATGTTCCTCAAAGTTATATTTGTCCTTCCTTGAGGGAGAAAGAGCGCTCCGATCACTTATAAACGGGAAACTGGCAGAGGTGGGTCGTATAAATCACCTGCCAGCAAGGGGGAGGTTGGGAAAAGAGTCCAGTGTTCCCAGTCAATGAAATGAGCTAGAACAGTTGCTTGCGTTATGAGCTCTACCCAGGCTGAATTCTTAGGACATGTTAAAAATGTCGATTAGATACTTACATGTGAGCCAGGCATGGTGGCGGACGCCATGATGCCACTACTCGGGAGGCTGAGGCAGGCCAGCCCGGGCAACTTAGAGAGACCCTGTTCCCCACCCCCAAGCAAGCAAACAGAAAATCGGAGGTATAATTCTCTTTCCCCCCCCCTGCTCACACAGCCCTTTTGTGTCAAATTTATTCTGTGCTCCATACATCTCTCACAGGTCTGAATTGGTTTCTGATAGAATTGGGCTAAGGTTGTTCGTCTCCATATCCTCAGGCCAGTGAGCACTTTCGCTCCCTTCCTCTTGTTTAAAAGCACCCACAGAGGCAGAGCTGCCTGACCTGCTGGTGCCATGTCTAACTAGATGTGAGTTCACAGAAGGGAAGGGAAAGCAGGGCTCCCTTAAACACCCTGGATATATAAATGACAAGCCCTCCTCCTTCCCCTATTAACCACCTCTTATTGTCAAATATAACTATTTTAATGTGTAACTCTTAACTTTTGGCAAAAAGATTAATGTAAAGCAAAGAGAAAGAGAAAGAGAAAGAGAAAGAGAAAGAGAAAGAGAAAGAGAGAAGAGCCGGGCCTGGTGGCGTACACTTGTAATCCCAGTACTTGGGAGGCTGAGGTAGGAGGATCGCAGTTTCAAAGCCAGCCTCGGCAACTTAGCGAGGCTCTCAGCAACTTAGTGAGACCCTGTTTCCAAATAAGAAATAAAATCGGGCTGGGGGTATAAATTGGAGGTAGAATGCCTCTGGGTTCAATCCCCAGTACCAAAAAAAGAAAAAAAAGAAAAAGAAAAAAAGAAAGAGAAATAGGAGGAACAACTAAAAATGTTCTCTGCTTCTCCCTGTATTTACTTGGAAGAAATGACTTTAAAAATGTGTGAGCCAGGTGTGTGTGTGTGTGGGGGGGCGCGTGCCTATAGTCCCAGTACATGGGAGGCTGAGACAGGAGGGATTACAGGTTCATGGCCAGTCTCAGCAACTTATTTATTTCAAAATAAAAAATAAAATAAAATAGGGCTGGGTGTATAACTTGGAGGTGGAATGCCCCTGGATTCAATTCCTAGAACCCCCTCTCTAATGTGTGAAATACTTTGCATGCTCAATGGTCTCCTTATAATGCAGATTTTGATTAAAATTAAAATTACAAGCTATTCACACAGGAACATAGAAATATATAACTCATTTGTTATACTTTTGATATGGCATCATAATTATTATGATTTCAGGGATAAAGGATAGGGAGGAGATTATACTGTCCAGCCAGTCATATTTTAATGGATATCTAGTCTTCTCATCTTAGTGTTTGAATTCCTCTGCACTGTCCCAGCTGAATTTTCCCACATTATACATTACTATCTTCATTATGTAAATAATTTTAAAAAATGTGATTCAGTTCTCTCCATAGATTTTTTTTTTGATACATTAGATCCTTTCTTAGAAGAGGCTTAGATACTGGGGAAAAATTCATGGTGTGGCTTACATCTTAATCAAAGAGTCAAGTCTGGGAGAAACTGCTCTTATAGAGAAAGCTGCCGTGTCTCTTAGTGATGGGGTTGGTATCCAAAGGGGACATTAAATGCTGTCTACAAGAATCCCTAGAAAGCGGTGATATTCAATACCACCTATATCTAAAAGGACTGGTCCAGTCCGGCTGTCCATATAAAAACCAGATTTGGTAATCAATTGAGTCCTTATTAAAAATCTGTGCTTTTTAAATTCAAGACTTGGTCATAACCTGGTCAGAACTTCCATTATCATTATGAGCCGAAGATGGGGAGAGAGGGCAATTAATAAGGATGAATAAATCATCGTAAACCCCAAAGAAGACAGAGTATATATTTTGGCAAGCAATAGATTGAGCCTTGGCTACAAAACAGGAGAGTGCAGTAAACTATAATTGGGAAGTGGAAGCTTTGGAGCTTGGCTTAAAGGAGATTTATCCTGGAAAAAACACTTTGTCGGGTGGACTTGGTTGGCACCTTGTGAAGGTGACACTTTCTGCTGAGCCCAGGAACAATAATAAAAGATTTGGTGTCGTCTGTATCAAACAAACAACTGCTACACATCTGAGTATGTCTCGTAAAAGATAGTATTCTCTGCTGCTGAACAAAAAAAGGAGTCATTCTCTGGGGTGTTTTGTTTGTTTTAGAAGGACTGTTTTCCCCCCACTCGGCTGTTCATCTCTCAGCTTACAATTCTGAAGTCCCCAGGGAAAGAGTGGCTGTGCACATCAGCAAGGAGGTGGCAGGCTCCCAAACTATAAATGGCTCCAATTTTCATGTAAAGTCCATTTAGTGAATCGCAGGTGGATTTTTACCAAAAATGCATTGACGGGCCTGTGCCACCAAGAATACTGTATTTAAAAATAATCGGTTCATCCTTGGCTAGAAATACTCTGCATGCTGTAGCCAACGACATTCAAATACCAGAAGGCACCCCTGGAGATAATTCCGCGAAAGCCCCACATCTAGAAATGAAAGGATTTCAGAAGGAATAAAAGCTCACCGTGAGCAGCGAGACAACTAAGGATTTGTGTATTAGGACTGTGAAGAGGAAAAAATAGAATAGTTCAGCGAGAACAACTTTGGGGGTGAATAGATAAGAAGATTTTATTCGTGTCTTTGGATCTGCTTTCAGAACCTAGTTTTATAGAAATGCAAACTATAAAATTGAGTCAAAAGCCAGGGAGGGGGGAATCACCAGTACCTAAGGAAATTAAAAATCCCTAGTAATGGGGCCATGAATGAACTGATCTCTCATGTGGACAATGCAAGTCTGTTCATAATTTGAGACAGATCTGATCAGAGTCTACATCTTGCACCTCCCAGGCTCGCAAGTCCTCACTGTCGCCATCATTAGCAGTAACTAGTATCTTCTTCTACTCTTCCTTACTACTTAATGTGGATAAACACCTGTGGGTTGATACCCTGGAAATCTAAAATAAGCCCAAACACATACAACACTGTGACCTCCACTATTTAAAACCCTCCAGTCTCCTCCAGATAATGTCCTTTACTTAACGCATAAGACCTTTAGCAATCTGGCCCCTGCCTCTCTCCAGCCTTATCTCCTGTTACCTTGTCTTTCAGACTTTGTGTATGCCTTCCCTTTGCCTAGAATCTGTTCATCCAAAAAACAAAAAGTTATTGTGCACCGATTATGTGCCCTTCACGAAATTCCTGCCTAACAAACTATTCATTCTTCCAGACTCAGAAATCTCCTTGAAGTTTTCCTCCTGGAGCCAAGTTAGCTCCGCCATTTAAACGTCTCATATGATGCCGCCTTGTACCACTACACAAGCTGGGTGCAGACTAGAACCATGGTGCATTGTCTTAAATTTTGAGGCAGGGTCTTGCTAAGTTGTCCAGGCAGGCCTGGAACTCGTGATCCTCCTGCCTCAGCCTCCTGAGTAGCTGGGATTACAGGCATGTGCAACCTTGCCCAACTCCCCTACTGCAAAAACTTTCTTCTTTCCCAAATTCCTTATATGGGCTAAAAGATGAGGGAGAGGGAAAAGATGCATCTTCTTGTGCTGGGGCTCTTGACAACTTTTCTCAGCTCTAGAAGAGAGGACAGTTTAGGCTACTTAGTCATTTAGCCAATGGCTGTTTCTTGACAGCTCTATTAGATAGGTATAGGCACCAATGCTTCCTGCCAATCGGTCAAGTGGCAAAATACAGAGGGTTGAACAGAAGGTCCCTGCATTTCAAAGAAGGACCCCAACTCTGGTTGCTTCTCCTCTCCTCAATATTTAACCATCTTTGTTGATTCTCCCCGTGGGAAAGACTAGGAATGCATCGTTGCCATTCCGTGACACTAACTCCAATGTAAAGTAATACAGTACTTAGCAGCAGTAAGAAAAATAGCATTCTTTTTTTTTAACCAGTAATAACAGAAACTTATGGTTTAAATTTCCCTGAAAATTGTCTATCGGGTAGGTAACACATACAATTGTCGAATCACATTCTTTAGCTGCACTATATAGATATTCTTGTGGAATGATTTTTAAAACCATAGAGGAGAATGTGTACTTCCCCTCAGAGGGGACTTAAGCACAGGATAAATTTAAAAAGTGGTACAATAAGAGTGATAACAGGGTCTTAATGACATTTCTTCATGCCAGATAAGTGAGAATGATGTAGGGATAAATATTTCCCCATAGCACTTGTGAATTATATTTATCTAATCACAGATAAATTATATTTATCTACTTCACAGTGCTTATGGGGACATATTAATTTTAATGAAAATTTAATTTTTCCTTTTTATTATAAAATCCTTCTTTCCTTCCTTCCAATAAATTGCATACACATTTTTTTTTTTTTTTGCAGTACCAGGGATTGAACCCAGGGGCGTTCTACCTCCGTGCTACACCCCCAGCCCTATTTTTTATACTTTATTTTGAAACCGGATCTCATGAAGTTGCGGAGGGACTCACTAAGTAGAGAGAGAGAGAGAGAGAGAGAGAGAGAGAGAGAGAGAGAGCTGAGGCTGGCTGCAAACCTGGATCCTCCAGTCTCCGCCTCCCCCTCCCAAAGTACTGGGATTACAAGCGTGCGCCACCATGCCCGGCCTTGCATACACATTTTTGAAATTAGATATCTACAAAGACTGCTAAAGAGTGAGTGTATCTTTTCTCATTGATTTAACAAATAAGAAGTTTATAAATCATGTTCTCTGGGGGCAAAAGAATGGGGGAACAATGCTAGCCTCTATTGAAACAGAACTCAATGGTTTCTGTTAAAACTAAAAATAATTCAAAATAGAAATAAGTATATTCTAACCATTAATTAAATTAAGTATATTCTAACCATAAAGCATTCTAACGAATGCTTTATTCAAGAAATACATTCTGTGTAAAAACTCTCAGATTGTGATTTTCCCATAATACTAGGAAGTTATTTCTCTGCAATAAAAATCTTTATTAAAGTAGGACTTCATAACAGTATACTCAGTCTCACCTAATTATAATCTGCCAAAGCAAACAGATAATCTTGCTTCAATGAAGACACTAACATTCACATAAAATATCACTGCTATACCCGAAGCTAGAAGTTGTAGGAATCAAATGATTGGTGGAATAAGTACAAGTGTTCTGCTAAGTAAGTAATTCCTCTTCCTTCCTCCCCAGGAGTTACTGGATACTAGATTATTTGTATCATATTCTGCAAAATTTGAAGTAAATTTAAGATTTTCGAAAAGTGGCAGTTGCTTTTTCTCTATCTTTATCTTTGGCCCACTGATTTATTTTTTAATTTTTAACTTTTTTTTTTATATGTTTGCCATGCCTTGGTGGAACCCAGGGAGCTATGCAAGCTCAGCAAGAGCTCTACCACTGAGCTACTGTCCCAGCCCGCCAGTTGAATATTCCCGCTGTTGTATTTTTGCCTGAAATTTTCAAGGGCTGAATAATTTCTCAGGCTCTAAATTTCCAGAGGACAGGGAAGGAGAAAGGAAACTCTGTGATCTTTCCCAGGGGCTCCTGCCTTGCCTCCTCTTGCACAAATGTGGGAGGAGCATCTGTGACTGCAGATGGGGGGGCAGGAAGAGCCCCTGTTGTCAGCCGTCAGCATCAGAAGCTGGTCCTGGAGTAAGCCTGGCCTCAGCTCACAGGAGACAAGGAGATATAAAGGACTCGCTGGCTTCTCAAGACCACCTGGCTGGCGAATCCCCTGGCAGACCTCCTCCCCTCTCTCTCCTTTCCTCTTCCACACCCTTCTAGGTGCCCCAGTGAGAACCAGGCATCCTCCTGCTCCTGTGGCACCTCCGAGCTGTCTCTGGGCTCCAGTCTGTTCTTTCTACTCTACTGCCTCCTTTACCTGCTGCTCACCTCTGGTCTGCATATTGCCACAGTTCCCAGGAGTTCCCAATGATTCCCCTGGTGGCTCCTGTTCAGCTCCCGCTGTATGGCATTTTCTGCCTCCAGAGTCGGCTTTTATACCCAGAGCAGGTGTTACCCCTCTCTTGCACGCCCTCCATGAATCCCTGTTGCACCTGGATACAGTCCACGTTACTTTTCCCTTCCTTTTCATTTTTAACATTTCAATTCCGAGAAGGATGTGATTCAGTTATATATCATAGGCAATGCAGAAGAATATAAAGTCTCTTTCCTCAAGGAACGTATAACTTGCTAAGAGAAATATGCACATATTAAAAAAGAAGAATACTTCTTGTGGCATTTGAAATGACCTCACGTGTCGTCTCATTTGAACTTCTGTATACCTCCTACTTGCAAAAGTTAAGGCCAAGGACTTTTTTATTTTATGTAATATTTTATATTTAAAAAGTGGGTAAGCCGGGTGGCACACGCTTGTAATCCCAGTACTTGGGAGACTGAGACAGGAGGATGGCAGGTTCATGGCCAGCCTCAGCTACTTAGTGAGGCCCTCCGCAACTTAGTGAGACTCTGTTTCAAATAAAAAATAAAGAATAAAAAATAGGGCTGGGGGTGTAGCTCAGAGGTAGAATGTTCTTGGGTTCAATCCCCAGTACCGCAAAAAAAAAATAAATAAAAATAAAAAGTGGGTAGTGTAATGTATATGCTATGAACATCATAAAAAATGAACCTTCCCCCCGCGCCGGCCCTGCCGCGCCGGCGGCCGGCCTAGCTCCCCTCCCCGGCCCGGACGGGCGGGCGGGCTGCCCTGAGGAGGCGGGGAGGGGAGGGCTGGGCCAGCGGCGGGCGGGCGACCATGCCGAACTTCTGCGCGGCCCCCAACTGCACGCGGAAGAGCACGCAGTCCGACCTGGCCTTCTTCAGGTTCCCGCGGGACCCCGCCAGATGCCAGAAGTGGGTGGAGAATTGTAGGAGAGCTGACTTAGAAGATAAAACGCCTGATCAACTAAATAAACATTATCGATTGTGTGCCAAACACTTCGAAACCTCTATGATCTGTAGAACTATACATTTTGCAGAGGCATCAGGAAACTAAAGAATGATTGGGTTATTTTATTTCTCAAAATTAATTGAAGCAGATACTTGTGAAGTCATTGGGAGAGTCCTTATAGGACAGTTCTTCGAGATAATGCAATACCAACAATATTTGATCTTACCAGTCATTTGAACAATCCTCATAGTAGACACAGAAAACGAATAAAAGAATTGAGTGAAGATGAAATCAGGA
>PVJS01003003.1:12500-78953 GCA_004027185.1 Glis glis | reverse complement strand
TCTCTCTCTCTCTCTCTCTCTCTCTCTCTCTCCTTAGTGAGGCCCTCCGCAACTCTGTGAGACCCGGTTTCAAAATAAAGTATAAAAAATAGGGCTGGGGATGTAGCGCGGAGGTAGAATGCCCCTGGGTTCAATCCCCGGTACCACAAAAAAAAAAAAAATTTCCTGCTCAGACCCTCTGAGCTCAGCGATGACATAATTAGCCTTATTAGATGACATGACCATTCTTTTAGGCAATGTCCTACCTTGCTATGTGACATTCTCTCTACTGCATTCAGAGCCTTCAGCAATGACAGAAAGACATCAGAAAAACAATTTATTCAGAAGAACTTGTTCTATAGACAAAAGAAGAGGCATGGATGTGTGTGTGGTGGGGTACTGGAGGTTGAACCCAGAGACATTCTACCTCTTAGCTACACCCTCAGGCCTTTTTAATTTTTTATTTGAAACAGGGCCTTGCTAGGTTGCTGAGAGTCTTGTAGGTTGCCGAGGCTGGCTTCGAACCTGCAATCCTCCTGTCTCAGCCTCCCAGAGACATCCAATTTTTACAAGATGAAACCTCTGTATATATCCCTTTCACCAACCTCCCTCAGATACTGTCTTATTTCTGAATTAGTATTAAAATTGTATGTTGCTGGGAAGAGTTGAGATGATGTTCACTTATGTGCTACAAATACTATCTTCGATGATGCTCTTTTCAAATTCATATAAGATAACAAAATATAATACCCTATAGAATAATTTTAATATGTTAATGGTTCAGTGTTAGTAGTTTATTTTCTTTGACTTTATTTATTTATTTTATTTTTTATGCTGCTGGGGGTTGAACCTAGGGGCATTCTACCTCTGAGCTATACCCTCAGCCCTATTTTTATTTTTATCTTTTTTTATTTGGAAACAAGGTCTTATTAGATTGCTGAGAGTCTTGTTAAGCTGCTGAGGCTGGCCTCGAACCTGCAATCCTCCTGTCTTAGCCTCTGAAGTTCTGGGATGACAGACACATGCCACTATGCCCAGCTTCCTTCTGTTTTTGTCTCCAAAAGTGCATGCTTAAAGAGATTCCTTGAAATGCTCTCTTTCCAAAAATAAATAAAGTTTATAGAAATCATTAGTGTCATCTGTTGGTGAGACTGTAAAATATAAGATATCTTAGGATTGAATTAAAGAAAAATAACCTATTCATTTTAAGATCCATGGAAGAAGTATGTGGGGGATCTAGAGGCTAATCAAATTGTTCTGTGCTTCTGTTTTATTATTCTGTTTCACTAAAAAAAGAAAAATAGTTATATTCTAGCTCATGATTGAAGAATGATGAAACTGTTTGGTAAAATAAGTTGGAAATATGAGTCTGTCCTAGACAAGTAGATACACATATTAGTATAGTAAAGAGGGGTGCTCCTGTAGAAGAAAATAATGATAATACCTCTGCCATAGCCTGTTCCTGCTGCTCCCCCAAAATATCTCAGACTGGAAAATTAGTAATGAACAGAAATATATTCTTATAGATCTGGAGGTTGAGAAAGTTGGGAAGTCAAGATGCCAGAAGATTCAGAGCCGAGTGAAGGCTCGTTCTCTGCCCCCAAGAGGGCCCTTGGTTCCTGTATCCCCAGATGGTAGAAGGTGGAAGGAAAAAAGGGGGTGGACACTGTGTCCTCATGTAGTAGAAGAGTTTGAAGGCCCTGGAAGCTCTCTGAAGCCTCTTTTTAGCAGGGCATTGATGCCAGTCATGAGGGTGAAATCTTCATGGTCTAATCACCCCTCAGGGCATCCAACTCTGACTCCCATCACCTTGGGGACTAACTCAACATGTGGCCTTTGGGGGGATACACACATTCTAACCACAGATACTTCCCTCTTTTCTGTCAGTGGCTACATTGATACAGAAAGAATTTTTGAACCTCGACAGAGGACAAGAATATTACATTCTATTTGGAGTGTGGGAGGAAGAAATAAGCATACCCCCAAGTTTCTTTCAATAGGTTACTAATTTCGTTGCCCAAATCTTCATCTTATCACTTCTCTCTTCCCCAAAACTCATAAATGACTGAAACATCAGTGACTTAAGAATAAAATACTAGCAATTCGTATTTAAAACCACATCAGGGAGATTGTACACCATGACCAAGTTGGTTGCATTCCAGGGATGCAAGGTTGGTTTGATAGATGCAAGTCAATAAATGTAATTCATCACATAAATAGAATCAAAGACAAAAATAGCATTATCATCTCAACAGATACAGAAAAGGCATTTGGAAAAATCCACCATCCATTCATATTAAAAGCACTGAAGAAAGTATCAAGGCTGGCCTCAAATATGCAATCCTCCTATCATAGTCTCCCAAGAACTGGGATTACAAGCATGCACCATCATGACTGACTAAATAATATTATTTTGTTTGATTATCCTTAGAAAGATTTCCAAAAGGAAGATAACATAACCAAAATTTTTAAACTGGAGTTATGATCCTCTTAAAGGCTATGTTGATTTGAATAATTTACATAATTCTAAACATATTCCAGGAACATATTATTTAGGGAAATTCTAGTAACTGGATCTATTAGAAATTATTTACTTCCCCATTCATTCACATAGTCAATAAATAATTAGATACTTAGGGTGAGGATATAGTTATAAGTTAGGAAATATTCATAATGCTTACATCATATTGGAGGGTGAAAGATAAATAAAGGCACAGATGTAATAAAAAACAAATAAATATATAAAGAATAATAAAACCCAGGCATGGTGTTGCATGCCTGTAATCCCAGTGCTTGGGAGGCTGAGACAAGAGGATTGCAAGTTCGAGGCCAGCTTCAGCAATATGGCAAGACCCTCAGGAATTTAGAAAGACTGTGTTTCAAAATAAAAATAAATAGATAAGGTTAGAGGTCTAGCTCAGAGGTAGAACACCCCTGAGTTAAATCTCCAGTACTACTACTACTACTACTACTATTACTACTACTACTACTAATAATAATAATGATAATAATAATAAATACCAAGAAGAGAAATGGAATGGAACCATGATGGAGAGCAATTATGTCACTACTTCAGACTGGGTGGTTAGAAGTGACCCGGATGATATCTGAATGCTAGGAAAGAAACAAGTGTGTAAGGATGATGGGGAGACACCTGTCAGGGAGGTAAACCAGCCATGCAATGGCCCTGGCATTAGCCGACATGAAGGACAGAGAGGGGTTCAATGTAATCATTCCTCTGGGCAAGGAGGGGAAGCCACAAGAAACAGGCAGGCAGGGACCAGAGTGTAGGTTATTTTAAAATCACTCATTTATTAAAAAACCTAAAATGCTATGTTATTCAGGAAAGCTTTATAAGAAAGTTGTCCAGCTTAGACATCCATCCATCCATCCATCCATCCATCCATCCATTCATCCATCCATCCATCTATCCATCTATCCATGCATCCATTCATAGGTTCACCCACCCATCTTTTAGCTCATAAACATTAATTCCTCACATCCTGTTATGGTTAGATATAGAATGTCCCCTGAAAAGCTCATATATTAATGTTCAGAGTTGTTGTAATTAAGTCATGAGGGTTTTAATCTCATCAACAGACAAATACATTGTGATGGAATTACTGGGTGGTCACCTAGGCAGGTGGAATATGACTGGAGAAGGTGGATCCCTGGCAGGGTGGCCTTGGGTACTGTGTTTTTGTCTTGGAATCCCCTTGCTTGCTTGCTGTCTTGTTTCCAGTCTCCATGATGTGAGAGCAGAGTCTTGCTCTCTCCCTTTCTCTGCTTCCTGCCACCATGCCCTGAGCTCTGCAAACCTGGCCTCACACGGACTGAACCCTGAACCTCCAAAAAAAAAACCATGAGCAAATAAATCTTCCTTCCTCTAAGTTGTGTGGTACATGGTTTTGGATTATAGCAGTGAAAACGTTGACCAAGATGCATACTATATTCTTTTTCTAAAAATTAATGAGTATAATGTTAAATAAACTTCCAGTCACTGACTTCCAAGAGCTCATGGTCTGATGACCAGTAATTTGTCTTACAATTAAGAGAGAACAGGGACCCCCCACCCATAGCCTTCAGTCGATTTTGTTGTTCAGAGTTCTGATACACAACCTGGGGAGGATCTTACCCAGTGAGCTCTCATCTCCCTGCAGTTACAAAGTAATGACTCTCTGTGGTGTCTGACAGCAATCAGGTCCCTTATCTTCAGATAACTCACAAGATAAAGCCGAGGAGTACTGCATCAAAGCAGACTAATGTGCCTCTCTCCCTTTATGAGAACACATGCCTTTGAATATCGCTTTAGACGGGTACACTGGTGGTGGCGATAAATAGCTGCATTACATTGTCTGCCTAAGTGTGCAGATAGACAGATAGATAAATGCAAGAGGGAGAAAGGCAGGCCTTCGGGTACCTGCACCGCATCCCTGAGAAAGCTGATTGCCAGCGCCTCCGTGGAAGGAAGCAATTTGCTTGTAACAAGGACCACGCCAGGCTGATTTGACAACTGTTCAAGTCAATATTCTAAAACTGGAACCGGAGAAGAAATTACTTAACCCAAAGTCCTTGTAAACCAAGGGAAGCTTGTCATATGACATTCTCCTCTCAGTGACTGTGTGTTGTGTCCTCCCAAAAGCACAACAGATGAGTTAGACATGATGGCTTTATTATTTAAATTTTGAGGAAGAGAAGGTGGTGGTGGTATGGGGCGGGGGAGGGGACTACACAGTTTGCTCATTAACACCTAGACCTTTTTCTGTTTCCTAAATGGGATTTCTGGCTTATTTGACCTTTATTTTGTTGCTTCCCATATTTGCCAGGAAAAAAAAAATTGTTAAGGGTTTAGCGTGATGCGCCTGCTGGAATAAAAAAGTTAAAATGTCTTTAGAGGAGGACTGGAGAAGAGAAGAGATTCACTAAAGATATCTTGCAGTGCAAACAGAAATTTCCTCACCCTATTTTCCCTCTTCTTCTTCGAGAAAAAGAACAATCTCAAATGTGTCCGTGTGAACTCTGCCACTGTGGTGTTATAATACCCCACTGAAATGGCACAATTGACACTGCCCCCCAGGATCAGTTCAGAAATGCTGGCATCTAAATAACAACAATAATAATACAGTACAGGCTTCCTGTATTGTACTTAGGAAACAAATAGTTAAGAGTTACGCGTTCCCCCAGCAGGGCTCCTGAGATAAATCTTTGGAGTGGTGGCAGGGAATTCAAGCTGCTGCTGAGAGTTTCCATTTGGTCTTGCTTGAGAGTTTGAGAGCCAAGGAGGAGACTTTAATATGAGGTTGCTTCTGTCCAATACGGAGGAAGAGCAGAGATGAGCAAAACTATTCTCTGAATCTAGTGACAATGGACATCCTACATAATGCAGAAATATTTGGGGGTTGGCCAGACATATATTTTCATCATTCTTAGACAGATACTAACACTATTTATTTGTCCTTAGTAGCCATGAATTTACTAGGGGACCCAGATCTCTTGTACCTTCAGTAGTTGCCTGAAGCAAGGATTGATTTGCAAATGAATTTGCACAAATATGATTCTTTTCTTCTGTTTTTTTTTTTTTTTTGTACTGGGGATAGAAGCCAAGGACATTCTACCTCTAGGTTGCACCTACAGCCCTATTTTATTTTTGGTTTTGAAACATTGTCTCACTAAGATTCTGAGAGTCTCACTAAATTGCTGAGGCTGGCCTTGAACCTGCGATCCTCCTGTCTCAGCCTCCCAAATACTGGAATACAAGCATGTGCCACCATGCCAGGCTCAGATAAGATTCATTACCTTAGGAATTTGAAACAAGTCAACCTTCATCTATGTTGTTGACTTGAATGAGGTACAAGTAAAATCGGCCATTGGCATAGAAACAGAGGCTTATATGGAGAAAAATAATAATAAATTTCATATCACATTTGTGTGTGTGTGTGTGTGTGTGTGGTTGTGTGTGTGTGTGTAGTTCTGGGGAATGAACCCAGAGTCATTCTACCTCCAAGCTTCACCCCCAGCCCTATTTTTATGCTTTTTATTTCTGAAACAGGGTTTCGCTAGGTTGATAAGAGTCTCGCTCTGTTGCAGAGGCTGTCCTCAAACTTGCAATCCTGCCTTCTCAGCTTCCCAAGTACCGGGATTACAAGTGTGTGCCACTACATTTTAACAAATAATAAAGTGAATAATAAAGCAAAGACCTCTCTGTACCTCTTGCCCTTGATTCCACCCAATTTCCTCTATTTACTTAAATGCATTGGAAAGGTTTGTCCTTTGAAACTATTTTAATGTAAAAGACAACTCAATTTAGGAAGATAATTTAAAAATTTATCTGTTCTTTAAACGCCGGCATTTCCTTCTTCAATTGATGCTATGTATATATATATGAGATTATCAATGCCAATCTCAATATCATGTACTGGGAAGGGGAGGGAGTGGGGAGGGAGCCGGAGGAAGCTCGCCGAGCGCTGTGTACTATGTACTATGAAGTACATTATGATGTGAGATTATAATGCACCAATAAAAGTATATTAAATATATATGTGAATGAAATATAGATAAAAATAGACCCCTGTATTTAACTTTACCTGAAGTAGGTGCATGTTGAAATATTAGATAAATAACTAGTTTACTGTTCTTATTTATTTATTTATTTACTTATTTATTTTTATTTATTTATTTATTTATTTTGCAGTGCCAGGGATTGAACCCAGGGGCATTCTACCTCCACGCTACACCCCCGGCCCTATTTTTTTATGCTTTATTTTTGAAACCGGTCTCACGAAGTTGCGGAGGGCCTCACTAGGTAGAGAGAGAGAGAGAGAGAGAGAGAGAAAGAGAGACAGAGACAGAGAGATCGCACGCGCTGAGGTTGGCCACGAACCCAGATCCTCCGGTCTCCGCCTCCCAAAGTACTGAGATTATAAGCGTGCTCCACCACACCCGGCCTTATTTATTTATTTATTGTGGTACTGGGGATTGAACCCAGGGGCCTTCTACCCCCAAACTATACCCTCAGCCCTATTTTATTTTTTATTTTGAAACAGGGTCTCACTAAGTTGCTGAGGCTGGCTTCCGACCTGTGATCTTCCTGTCTCGGCCTCCCAAGAACCGGGATGACAGGCATGCGTCACTATACCTGGCTTAGTTTATGGATCTTCACCATTAATAAATCGTGTTATCAAGTTCCATTCAAGCACCTAATAGGTACAAAGCTTTGCCAGTTTGGTGTGAACCAGAAGATGAATACGGTCTTTGACCTTGTAGGCAGGCGGGCAGGGTTCCTGCAGTTCTCATTCATCAATACACAGGTATCTATACGGAGTGGAAAGATAAGACACAGGCAATGGACGTACCACAGACATCATGATTTTTTGCCTGGTGCATTCAGACACATCCAGACCAGAGTAATATCCCAGGAGTTTTCAAGACTATAAGACAGCGAGTTCTCCGAGAAGAGGCTAAAGAGGAATGATGTGATTACCTCCTCAGCTTACACAGACCCGTCCTCGGAGAAATCCAATTTCAAAGGCTTGGGGAATCCATCCAAAGCAAACAGTCCAATAACCTACTAGGGAATCTATAAATCCAAGACGTGAAATGTCAATCTCTTGGTAGCTGCGTATAAATCCGGCAATTGCTGGGCAGCGTGGCACAGGCAAGTAATCCCAGTACTTGGGAGGCTGAGACAGGTGGATTGCAGGTTCGCGGCCAGCCTCAGCAATTTAGTGAGGCCCTCCGCAACTTAGTGAGACCCTGTTTCAAAATAAAAAATAGGGCTGGGGGTGGAGCTCAGAGGGAGAACACCCCTGAGTTCAATCTCTCATACCATACACACACACACACAAAAAAAAAAAAAAAAAAAAATCTGGCGTTTAATGGCTACAGGCAACACTTGCTTGTGCTGAAAAATGATTATGTGGGGAAGTGTTAATTAGAAATATTTAACAGATAATGCATTAGATCAACCTAGGTGTGGCTGAAAATCATCAGCTCACTGGGCTACATACATTCAAGTTTACTAGTGTTCTTATTTGGGACACAGTCGATGGCAATATAAGAATGTACCGCTACCAATCTCACTAACGTGTACGAGGAGGGCGGAGGGGGAAGGAAATACACCCAGTGATGTGTGCATGCATGTTTGTGTCACTTTGAGTCCACTATGATGATAATCACAATGCACCAACAAAAATTACAAAAAAGAAAGGGACCAAAGCAGAGAGCAGTTCCTCTGGGACTTCAGACCCTGCCACGTGCCACCTCTCTCAAAGCCCTCCTCTGGCCCCTGCATCTTTAGGCCAAGAGGCTAGAGCATCCCTCTCTCACGGGCCTTGGGCTCCTCCCCAGCATCCAGGGGTTCTTTTGTCCCTGCCTCCCACTCGGTAGAAATCCCCCTTCATCTCTTTTGTCTAGGTCAGCACTTTCAATGGAGACATCTTTTCTTCTACCAGATTGCAGGCTGATGTGTTTAGAATGAAGCACAATGCTATGACCTAGCCAGCTTTCAAGAAAGATTATCTTTCCACGGGTAACAAAATAATACCTAAAATCATGAAAGGATGCCTTCTTTATTAACATTTAGAGTCAGCAGATGCCCCTCTTGGAAAATGGCCATCGCTTGGTAAAAGTGAGCTTATTTTAAGACTTCCCCAATGCCGGGTATGGTGGCGCACGCTTGTAATCCCAGTACTTTGGGAGGCGGAGACCGGAGGATCCGGGTTCGTGGCCAGCCTCAGCACTCTCTCTGTCTCTCCCTGTCTGTCTGTCTGTCTGTCTCTCTCTCTCTCTCTCTCTCTCTACCTAGTGAGGCCCTCTGCAACTTCATGAGACCCGGTTTCAAAATAAAAGTATAAAAAATAGGGCCGGGGGTGTAGCGCGGAGGTAGAATGCCCCTGGGTTCAATTCCCGGTACCGCAAAAAAAAAAAGACTTCCCCACACAAAGATCTCTGTAACACCTCAAAAACATCCAATAGTTTCAGTGGGCTGTCAGCAAATGTAATAATTGGTTACAATCAAACTTGTCCATACTTTTTTTCCCCCAAATTTCATTCACCGTTTTAAATGATGTTTTAATTAGGGATTGAATGTTGTTTTGGTAAGCTGAGCTGATTATGTAGTCAGTTTTAAAGCCTTTTATTTTTGTTTTTGTTTTTTAATATTTTTTCCTCGGATGGAAACAGTTTTAGTTGAAAAGGTACCTCAATTTGCATGAAGTATGATAAAGGCAGAGTAAGCTATAACAAAAAGAAAGTAGGTATTAGGCACTGGATTACCATACTCAGAAAGTCCTCCAATTGAATCTTGCATCTCTTCTTTACAGTGTGTGTGTGTGTGTGTGTGTGTGTGTGTTTTACTGGATATTGAATCCAGTGCAGTTCTACCATTGAGCTACATCCCCAAACCTCTTTTATTTTTTATTTCAAAACAGGGTCTTGCTAAGTTGCTATGGGTCTTGATAAGTTGCTGAGGCTGACTTCGAAATTGAAATCCTCCTGTCTTGGTCTCCTAAGGACTGGTATTATAGGCGTGCGCACCACACCCAGCTTCCTTTACAACATTGTGCGACCTTAAATGAGAAAGCCATTATCTTCTTTGAGGATCATCAGTTAAGTAAGAATAATAGTATCAATTCCATCCAAAGCACTGAGTGGCCTGTGAAAATAGTTGAGTTCTGCTATGTTCAGGAACTCTCCTGAATGTCAGACGATTCAGTTACAAGCATTAACCGAGAAGCCAAGAGAGGCTCAGACTGTGGAACCTTCTGAGGGTACAACGATGAGGCCACGCAGGCTCCATTGGTGGTGAGCAGGTGTCTTGGTCAACAATCCCACTACTGTAATCCAAAACAACTGACAACACAACTTAGAGGAAGGGAGATTAATTTGCTCACAGTTTTGAGATTTCAGGACAGTCCATGTCAGACAGGGTCTGTGAAGCTCAGAGCATGATGACAGGAAGCGGAGATACAAGAGAGAGAGCAAGGGCTCTGCTCTCACATCATGGAGGACAGAAGCAATAGAGAGCCAGAAAGCAAACAAAGGGATTCAAAGACACAAGCACAGTCCCTAAGGGACCCACCTTCTCCAGCCACACCCTACCTGCCTAGGTGACCACCCAGTAAATCCACTACAATGGATGTTTTTACCCACTGATGAGATTATAACGCTCATGACTTAATTACATCAACTCTGCACATTAATCCATGGGCTCCTCAGGGACATCCTGTGTCTAATCATAACAGCAGGGTGGCAGTGCTTGTTGGCATAGAGAATAAACTGAATTAATAATGCATATTTGTTTCCTAGGATTGCCATAACAATGTGCCCCAAACAGTAGCTTTAACAATACAGGTTTTGTTTTCTCATCTCAGTAGCTTTAACAATACAGGTTTTGTTTTTTTGTCTCACAGTCCTGGAGCCCCAGGTCCGAGGTCACAGTGTCAGGGGGCGTGAGGGGGGGGTTGTTCTGGACCTGTCTCTTGCGGATGGCCTTCTGCGATGTCTCACGCTGTCATCTTCCCTCAGGATGGGTACATCTTGCCGATAGACATGTCCACTTTTTATTGGTACATTGTAGTCTCACATCCTAACGAGGTTCACAGTGATAGGGACATACATGCACAAGAAATGTCTTTGTGTCCCAGTTCCCTTCCTTCCTTCCTTTTTTTTTTTATGTGGTGCGGAGGATTGAATCCATGGACATTCTATCTCAGCCCTATTTTACTTTTTATTTTGTAATAGGGTCTCGCTAAGTTGCTGAGGCTGGCCTCAAACCCGCAATCCTCCTGTCTCAGCTTCCCAAGTACTGGGATGACAGGCGTGAGCTACCACACCCGGCTCAAGTCCCCCCTTTTAGTAAGAACACCTATCACCCCAGGTTAGGGCTCACCTCCATGACTCATTTTAACCGGATGACCTGTGTAAAGACCCAAACTCCAACCAGAGTAATTCTGAGATCCTGGAGTATGGGAGTCCCACATTTTAATGGGGTGGGGGCATGATGGAACCCCTACAATAATGAATAGCGAGGGCACAATCTTCTGTGACAGGGGACAGCACAGAATTCTTTGAGAACACAGAGATGCCAGGTCTCTCAGAGATTATTAATATTCTGTCTTAAGCCTCGTTTTCTAATTTCTCCCCGTCCTTAATTAGCTCTAAGTCGTTTTATGTTTTCTCAATACCCAGGGCTTTGCTGCATTAGTCTGATGAATGTACTTCTGTTCATTAACCTACAACTCATTAGATACCCGCTATTCAAGTATTTCAGTGGGACCAAGCCCAGGACTCAAGGTCCCGTTAAGCACTAGCTGGTGGGGTGACCTTGGGCAAAACACTTCACTGCTGCGGGCCTTGCTCCACATGTAAAGAAAGGGATCAGGTGAGGGGCAGTGGTGTACACGTCTCATCCCAGCACTCGGGAGGCTGAGACAGGAGGATCGCGGGTTCGAGGCCAGCCTCAGCAATTTAGTGAGACCCTGTTTCAAAGCAAAAAAAAAAAATAAAATAGGGCGGAGGTATAGCTCAGAGGTAGAATGTCCCTGGGTTTAATCACCGGTACCATCAAAAAAGAAGGAAGCAAAGAAGGAAAGAAGGAAGGAAGGAAGGAAGGAAGGAAGGAAGGAAAAAGGAGAGAAAGGATCAAGCTAGGTGTGGTGGTGTACACTTATAATCCCAGTACTTCAGAAGCTGAGACAGGAGGATGGAGGTTCGAGGACAGCCTCAGCAAGTTAGAGAGACTATCAGCAATTTAGTGAAACCCTGTTTCAAAATAAAAAAATAGGGCTGGGGATGTGTCTCTGAGGCACAATGCCCCTGGATTCAAACCCTAATACCACAATAAAATAAAAGAAATAAAGGAATCACTAAGGTACCTTTTAACCCCACTATTCTGAAGCTCCAATTAGGTTATGAATGCCTCCTTACACTCACAGAGAACCCTTTGTGCTAAATTCTCTTATAAATTTACCAAATTCTGTATTTTATCTATATCTATATATGCATGTTCATATTTTTAAGACACAGGATATACTGAGAAGTTAACTGATTCATTTAGACACAAAAAAACTTCTTATAAAATTCTTAATCTTCTGAGAGGAGATCATCAATTAGTGCTCCTGGTTTTAAATTCAATAGGATGCCCACTTACATGAAATATAAAGCAGACAGGAACTATAAAGTGGTTTTAAATTCAATATTATGTCCACTTACATGAAATATAAATATAAACATAAGAGGGAGTCATAGTTGTATTAGCTTAAGTTCTTCAAATACATCTACCGTATTACTTGAATACTTAAGCTAGAAGCTGATCTCAGAATTCTCAGGCCTTTTTCTTTAATTTTCCTCTTTGTGATATACAGTTGTTCATGGAGGCTCCTGGATTATGTCACTGTGGAAGAAGGGTCTGTCATCCCAGTGTTTGGGAGGCTGAGACAGAGGATCGCAGGTTCCAGGCTAGCCTCGGCAACTTGGGGAGACTCTCAGCAACTTAGCAAGAATTTTGTTTCAAAATTAAAAGGGCTGGGGGTGTGGTTGGGAGGTAGAATGCTCCTGGGGTGGTTCAATCTCTAGTATCAAAACAAAACAAAACAAAACAACAAGCAAAACTATATTTGATAATCCAAAAATGAAAAAAGAAGCTTTCTCTGCACTGCCTTATCTGACTAAAAGCAGACCCTTCCAAATGGATGGAACTATCATAAATCTCCTTTTAGGGGCGGCTTCCTGTACGAGGAGGAAAGAGTGACACCTGTCATCGGAGATGAGAAGAAGGTGCTAAGATGACAAATTTGCACAGACCTTCCTAAAACAAACCTTACCGTCCATTAGTCACCCTCCCAACATATTTTACAGTAATTTCCCACCAGTTCTTATCCCTTGAAGTTTTAACCTTTTCCCCTTATTAAGGTGGTATATAAGGATGAAAATACCAATGTCGTGTGTGTGTGTGTGTGTGTGTGTGTTGTGGTGCTAGCGATTGGATCTGGGGCATTCTACCTCTGAGCTACACCTCTATCCCTATTTTATTTTCTATTTGGAAACAGGGTCTCACTAAGTAGTTGAGAACCTCACTAAATTGCTGAGGCTGGCCTCTAATCTGCAATTCTCCTGTCTCAGCCTCACAAGTACTGGATTGCAGGGGTACACCACCACTCCCAGACAAGCCCCCAATTCTAATCACTTCTTTGAGCTCCATCTGCTGTGAGTTCTCATGCATGTTCATGAATAAGCTTCATATTTTCCCTTGCTAATGCCTTTTGCCATTTTAATTCAAAGGCTTCCAATACTGAACCTTTTAAAAGAGTAAGAGAAAGTTTTGCTCTTAGCTGTAGGCTGTGCTGCTTTGGGGAACACGGTCCTTCTGGCCACGGTAATTTCAAATATTACCCTGAAATACATTTTAGCATTCTCTGGGGTTTCAATTACAGAGATATCAAAAGGCCCCTCACTGCGACTCAGCCTAAGGCCCCTAGGGACACAAACAACAACCTTGGGTTGTACTAACTCACACTGAATTGCACATTTGGGGAATCCAGTTCCTGTTTGAAATAGAAAGAGCAGAAATGAAAATGTGACCAGCTGATGAAAAACCATGCTATATACTAAAATAGCAACATCTTTATATAAAGCTAGTTTGGGGAGCACCTTTGCACAGTTAGCAGGATGGAGGGAGCACTTCTGAGCTGCCAGAAGTTAAGAAAGAGGTGGGTTACTTTAGAGTCGGGCAGATGGAGTGCAGCCCCAAGGCAGGTCACCTGGGGAAGGGTTTCTGACCCGAGTCCTTTCAGTTAGCAGGGACACGTGGTTTTACCTGGGAAATGTCACTGGGGGCCAGGTGGAGAGGCATTCTGTCAAATTTGCCTGCAGGCGCTGTTGGAATCTCAGGTCTCGCTGTAACCATAGATTCCAGAGCTATTGATTAAGGGTCCACTATGTATCCAGCTTTATGGGCACAGGAGAAAGAGAGAAGTGGTTAACACAGGCCCGTCTCCTGCTGCCTTTCAGCTAGCTTATCCTACTATGGGGGGACAGAAGAGCATCCCCCCAAAAAGGAGTTGAATGTGGATTAGAGGCAGGTGAGCAGAAACCTCATACATGCGGACTCTGCACGCCAGAGAAGCTTCAATTACACATGGACGTCTGTTGAAGGAGTTGAAACAGATAAAACACATGTTGGTCTGCATTTCCAATAGATCGTTCTAGCAAGCCCGATAGAGGGTGGGCTCATGGACAAAGTATACTGAGACTCTGCAAGCAGGCAAGGCGGTTTCCTACCATGAAAATTCAATTCATAATGGTTAATAATAGTATCGAAATCTTTCCTGCCTTAATGTCCTCGCATATTAAACAGGTGAGTTGCACTAGACCACGGTTTGGCCAACTAGGGCCCCAGGGCCAAATTTGGCAGCCTGACTGCTTCTGCAAATGAAGTTTGATCGCAATATGCCATGCTTACACATTGTCTATTATCTCTGCCTGCTTTCATGAACAATGGCACAGTTGAATCATGGCAGCACGGACCGGATGGCCCACAAAACCTGAACTATTTACTATCTGGCTTTCCCAGAAAAAAAAAAAATTGACTAACCTGCACTAACTAATTGATTGAGATTCTTCCAAGTGTACTATCCAAGTCTAAACAAATGATTGATTGAGGACTTGTAGCCCCTCCCCATTTCACTAACCTGTGCGCTATTTATAAAGTAACACATACTCGTATATATAGAGTAATACATATGCTATCTATAAAGTAATACATACATAATGTATGTTTAAGATAAAGGCATATATTAGTTTGTTAGAAATTACACATGTTCAATCCACGGATTAAAAAATTTCAAATACTTAGCTAAAAAAATGAGGCAGGCATGGTAGCACACACCTGTCATCCCAGTTTTGAGGAGTCTGAGAAGGGAGGATCACAAGTTTGAGGCCAGCCTCAGCAACTTAGTGTGACCCTGTTTCAAAACAAAAAATAAAAAGGGCTTGGGGCATAACTCAGAGAATGCCCCTGGGTTCAATCTCTAGTACCACAGAAATAAATAAATAAATACATGCATATATAAATAAATAAATAAATAAATAAATTGGGTGTGGTGGCACATGCCTGTAATTCCACTAGTTGGGAGGCTGAGACAGGAGGATCATAAGTTTGAGGCCAGCCTCTGCAATATAGGAAGACTATGTTTCAAAAAAAAAAAAAAGGCGGGGTGGAACTTGGAGGTCGAACACCTCTGGGTTCAATCCACAGTAACACACACACACAATAAATAAATAAATAATAAATAAATCTAGACTTAAATGAATTTAATATATAATTATATAGATTATATTGGGGGAAGGGACCATAATGAACTCCCAGTAAGGTGCTAGAAAGTAGAACAAGTTAAAAAAAGGGACTGAGCACAAGAAGGAGCGACGTCTCCGAAGTTGATTTCCTGAATCAGTCTCTGCTATCACCTTTTCTAATTACCATTCATTTAACTTTCAAACACATTGGTGTTTGGTTTGTATTATAGAAAAACATGATGACCAGTCATGTCTTCATAAAGTCCGTGAAGCTGGCAAAGTTACAGAGAGGTCTCGTCCTCTTGGGGACTCACAGTTTATCACCATTAGTAGAAATATATTATATTTATATAACACCTTTCCTTTGAAGAACTCATTAAATCATTTATTCTCTCAGATTTGTGTTTCAGAAGTCATGGCCTCACATGATATCAAACATTCCTTAGAAATCCAGAGGAACAGATCATTGTAACCTTGTCTTTGGGGACATTATGATCTACATACCATCATTTCTTTTATTTTCCTTTACTTTTTTCTTATTTTTGTCACTTAGTGCATTACTTAGTGTAGGGCAGAGATGAGCTCATTTAGACTGGAGTCTACTTCTTAAGCTAAAATTGAGACTGTTATTTCCCTGGCTGGATATATAAAGCACCAGATGCTAAGATTTAAAAAGTTGGGCTTCTTTGTGACATTCATGAGCTTCTGGAATTCTCTGAACTATTTTTCATCAAGAGGGACATGGATACAAGGGAAGAGTTGGTTAATCCCAACGGTGTTTCAAAGATGACAGAGAACCCAATAGTTTCAAGTAAGAAGATTTCGGAGCTTCACCAACTGCTAGCTCCACCTGTCATTCTTTGTAACAAAGCTCTTCACTGATGTCCATTCAGGTCCTGGAGAGTGCTCTAAGCTGCTGATCTTAATAACATTAGCAAGAACTGAGGGATTACTATGTACCCGGTACTATATTATCTAATCCTTACAGCACCCCTGGGTAGGATCCTGTAATGGTTTGTATTTAGATTGTCCACTTAGCTCTCACAGAAATAAGGTAGCAATGTTGGAAGTGGGACTTGGTTGCTAAGGAGGGGTCCCTGGGGGAGTGGCCTTGGGGATGATATAAGCTCTCTCCTCCCCCCATCTCTCTCTCTCTCTGCTTTTGGCTTCCATAATGTGAGAGCAGAGCCCTTGCTCTCTCCCTCTCTCTGCTTCCCACCACCATGCTCTGAGCTCCACACACCCAGCCTCACATGGACTGAATCCTGAAATCTCCAAAAACTGTGAGCCAATAAATCAAACTTCCTCTAAGTTGTGTGGTCAGTTGTTTTGGATTACAAAATGAGGAAAGATGTCTGAAACAGAGTTTCTGATGTCAGTATCACTATTTCTCAGATGAGGACATCTGGCTTGCCTGGGAACTGGGCGATTCAGGATTCATACCTAGGAATACTGACTCCCACATCCTCACTATTAACCAATATGCAATTCAGTTTCTAACTCATCAGTCCCTGTCTATTCTGTTCATGTGATGCTTTTGTTTATGTAGTTTGCAAATCAGCTTTCCATCTTAATCTTACTGTAAATAAAGCAGCTTTTCTCCCCCACTAGATATGATGCCCATGGAGGTCACTGAGTGACCAGTGTCTGGAAGGGAGGTAGATGTGCACGAGTATTTCCTGAGCGACTGGAATAAATGTATATATGTGTGCCAACATGCCTGTGAGCTGTCTACATCTTGAGAGCCCACAGACTTTGTCCCAGGTCTTACACCAGTACTTATCACCCTCATCATCCATCCCCCAGCCTAGAGAGTTTCTCTTTCCTTAAGTGGCTGTCTCCCATGATGGGCATCACTTTTCCAGAGTTCTTAACATCCTACCTACCATAAGAAGTATGTGAATATGTTTTATTCTCCTTTTAAAAATTATGGGATATATACACAAGGGAATTCTACTCAGCCATAAGGAAGAACCAAATTATGGCATTTGCAGGGAAATGGATGGAACTGGAGAATAGTATGCTAAGTGAGATTAGTCAGTCACAAAAAGTGAAAGGTTGGATGTTCTCCCTCATATGCAGAAGCTAGGGAGAAATTGGGACACAGGAGGGACTCCAGACAAAGGAAGAGAAACCTTAGTGGAGTGAAGGAGGGGACCTGACTGAGGGAGATGGGTGGGGGGAGGAAGACTTGAAGAAGGAAACACCTCAAAGGACATGATGCATATACACAAATTTATCAAAGCCAGTAACTGTGTCCTGCAGGGGAAGATGGGGAGGGGGAGGGAGTGGAAGGGAACTGGGTGAGGGCTCAGCGAGTGCTGTGTGCATGCATTCCTCTATCACCCTGAAATGCATCAAAATGTATGCTTACAATGCACTAATAAAATTTTTTAAAAATTAGAAAAATAAAATATTGGCTTCTTAAGTTTAGGATAAATGTCACTTTTTTTTCTCTTTTATTTCTGCAGTTCATAAAAGAATCCCTATCTGTGGTCTTTGAAAATGCAAATCTCTCCTGTGTAAATGAATAAACATTACTTGATTTTACTGGTTGATTTATGGAAGTCACAATAGCTAGCTTTCCTGTGAAGATCATTTTATTAAGCTAGAAAATTTTCAAGATAGTATGGTGTCTAAAGATTCAACTACAGTCAGAAGTGATGATGTACACCTGTCATCCCAGTACTTGGGAGGCTGAGAAAGGAGGATGACAATTTCAAGGCTATCCTCAGCAACTTTTAGCAAGACCCTGTTTAGAAATTAAAAATTTATAAAAAGGGGGATAGGGGTGTAGTTCCAAGGTAGAATTCCTCTGGGTTCAATCCCCAGTATCAAAATAAAAAAATAATAAATGAAGAATGAAATAATGTTTTAATTGAATTTCTGACTTTTATACTTAACCTTAGGGTGTAAAAAGGTTTCTCTAGGTTTTTTTCTTTTTATTGTTAACTTTTAGTAGTTAAATTATGAATTTAGCTTGAAATAGCCTAGCAATATTGGGCAAGGTCAACAGTAAGTTGGGAATATTATCTATTTCTTCTTTAGAATATATTATTTTGAGGCTGGGGTTGTAGCTCAGTGGGATAACACCTGTCTTACAGGCACAAAACAGAGTTCAATCCTCAGCACCAAAAACCAAAAACAATAGTAACAACAACAAAGAATATACATTATTTTAAATTTGTTGACTTTGGTTATAAAGAATTACTGGTCAGAGGCTGGGGAGTTAACTCAGTGGTAGGGTGCTTGTCTAGCATGTCCAAAGCCCTGGGTTCTATCCCCAAAAAACATTGGTTAGAACAAGATATACCTACAAGAAGAAATGAGTATTTCAAACCTGCGACAGGTAAAAGTGTATGTCCTTACGCTTCCAGTTTTCTTTTCTAGAAATGATTCATTTTCTTTCTTTTCACTTTTTAACTTTCTTCTGTCCTCTTTATTTCTGCATAATTCTAAAACAATTCTTTAGCAATACTTATAATCTCATACATCATACTTTTTATTAACATGTTTTCAGGCAGAGTTTAATTTTAATTACTTCTGATACCCTGCTCTTATTTTCTAGCAAATGATAATTTAAGAAGGACTAAAGACGTGATGCTTCAGTACATTACTTTCTATTACATTTTCCAAAGAAGTGTGAAGACTGTTAATTATCAGGTTTTTAAGGTGGGAAACGCAAAGATCTTACCATGTTCAAAAACATCTGCAGAAATTAGAACTCATAAATGGTGCTTTCTTTTCCTCTGTTGATAAGAATATCACTGGGTTACTCTGGGGTCAGACTGTGGGCTAGCCTGTGTCTTCCATTACAAATAAAAATAATATAGCTGGGTGTGGTGGCACATGCCTGTAATCCCAGTACTTGGGAGGCTGAGACAGGAGGATGACAGGTTTGAGGACAGCCTCAGCAATGTAGCGAGACTCTCAGCAATCTGGTGGGACCCTGTTCCCAAAAAAAAAAAAAAGCCTGGAGGTAGAATGTCTCTTAGTTCAATCCCCAGTATAACAATAACAAACAACAACAACAACAACAATAATAATAATATGAAGACAAAGACAATAGGGAAGGTAAAGAAGAAGTAGAAGAAAAAGAAGAAGAAGAAGAAGAAGAAGAAGAAGAAGAAGAAGAAGAAACAACAACATGGAATGTGTGGTTACTGTGTTCAAGAATTGTGTTTTATTTAGACTATCTCATTTAGTCTTATTCATATGGTCTCGTCATGTTTACATAAACTACAAATACCAGGTGAGAGAAAAACAGTCACAAAGGAAGTAAGAGTGACATCTAAGACATTTTGAGCTCCAGTTCTTAATTTTATGTTGGCATATTTGCATATGCAGAAATTATAGATGGCCAGAATTTGAGAATGAGTAGTGGTGGTGGTGGTGGTGTGTCTTTGCAATGAGCTAGCTCGTTTTACATATTAAAGTCGGATCAGTGAGTTAAGGTGACTTGCTGAAATCTAATAGTAGTAGTTGGGTCTATCATCCCATTCCATTCAAACATCCACCTTGAAACTTCATAGACTGAATCATCAACACTCTGCTATGTCTCATAACTGGGCAAACAGCACTGGCTCCAGTTTCTGTTCTGAGCTGGAACACCCAAGGTGCTTTTTGTTTTCATGCACGATTCCCTCGCCAGGATGGCTGGCACCACTGGGAGATGGCCAGTCATCTCTCCTTTTCTATTTGAGCTTCACACATGGCTTGGGCTTCCTCAAAACATGGCCTCTGGCCTGCCAGATGCTGAGGCCACCGCCTTTTGAAAGGCTGGGCCTGGAACTGTCACTTCTCCACATTCTAGTGGGCAAGGCAAATCAACCTAGATTTAAGGGCAAAGAAAGAAGACACCATTTTTTGCCCATGTATGGGGTAATATATGAGGCCAGAAATGAATGGCGGACAGGCGTGGACAATATCGCGATAGCACAATTAGCAGGCACTACCCTCCTCATATTCTTTTGGTACTGTTCTGTCCCACCACTGTGCCTCCCCTACTTGTGTTTCCATTGAACAGAAATGGAGGTTCTCATGTTTTTTGCCATGGTCCTATCTCCTTCACCTAGTTAGACCCATTATGGATACCCAATACTTATTTGTTGATGTTCCTCTACTGCCTGTACTTTTCTCTCCTCCCTAGACCATGTATTGCTAAACCACATCTTAAAGGGAAGAAGAGAAACCCTGTAGAAATATGTGAGTTGTATTTATTGAGAGTTTGCCATCCCACAAGAGCTATGCTCTATGTTTCTGCCATATCTGATTTTGTGTAACCCTGTAGAAGCTAGAGTGCTAGGGAATGCTATCGATAGCCCAAAGAGTTCACGCCATGCAACAAAGGCTACACACTAGAAGATAGCATCAGGAAAGGAGTCCAAGTCATCCTACCTTCAAGGCGCTGGACCTTTCACGTGATGCTAAGAAAGCAGCTATGGGTTACTCTTTCAAGAGGTCTGAAAATTAAATTAGGGGGAAAAAGGAAGAGAAGGAGATAGGACAAGAAAAGAAGCAAAGAGAAGAAGAGAGCAGAGGGCAGAGGAGAACAGAGAAGAGGATGAAGGAGTATAAATGCAATTGGGAGGATGGTATTTTTGGGATAAGAAACCCAATCACATCTGGAAACTGATTGGAGTACTGAGAAAGAGAGATGAGAGATGCATTTTTTTTTCAAAGTAACCTAAATGAGTAATGTTCTGTAGGAAACTCAAGATGAATGCTGGTGGGGTTGGACTTGACAGTAATAATGGGCATTCTTTTCTCAGATAGAATAATAAAGGAGGAGGATCTGGGTGTGGTGGTGCATGCCTGTAATCCCAGTAATTGAGAGGCTGAGACAGGAGGATTACAGGTTTGAGGCCAGCCTCAGCAACTTAGCAAGACCGAGACCCTCCACACCTTAATAAGCCATGTTTCAAAATAAAAACTAAAATAATATAGGGCTGGAAATGTTCAGAGGTTGAATGTCCCTGGATTCAATTCCCAGTATCATATAAAATATAAATAAAACAAAACAAAGAAACAGGAGGGCCAGAAAAAGCCTAAGGACGTTTTAGATAGAAAAAAAAAAAGAAAACTAAGTTTTTTTTTGAGTGATCTGAAATCTCACTGAGCATCATGTTAGGGAAAATATTCAAATTTTGATTGATAAATCAATTATTGACACCAAAAGCAAAGAGCAGTTATTAAAAGAGATAGTCCAGTATTGTTCCTTAAGGGTACCAAAACCATTTTGACAGAGGAAATAATAACTATAATAGCACAGGACTCACATGTCCTCCTTTTCAGATCTTCTAATCTTTATTTTTGAAATATTCCCTATGATCAGAAAAGAACGGGTCATCAAATTAGAATTCACGACTGTTGAACATTAAATTCTCCAATTATTCTTCCTGTCTTCTGAGGTTTTGTAAGTAGAAGATTAACAGTCTTCTCAATACTTGAAGCAATAAAATATGCTTGGAGGATGATGATAACATCCTTTATTTAGCATGTACTGAACAGTAAGAGGTCAAGTCTAAGAATTAAATAAAATTAAAATCCCCCAATCCTTCTGGGTCACCCAATCCTCCAGGATCTTTCCAATTTTAAGGTAACGCCTCACCGTGTTTTAGGAACAAGTCTATATAACGGGCTGAACAAGGATTTGCTTTACTTTTTTATCAACTAAATCTCTTTCTAAAAAAGAGCTTAATATATCATTACAAAAGACAAAAAAAAACTAAGCCTCAGGAAATCGGGCGTAAAGGCATTAACTGATCTCTGTAAGAACAGCCTGAAGCATAGCTTAAGAGATGCCCTGACTAATCTTAACATTAGCTGACATTAATTTTGAAGTAGTTATTGCTAGTATAAATTATGTATAAAAGACTAAACTATGTTTATTTGCAATCTTTCAAATGCCGGGGAATCATTTCCCCTTTGATATACACACATAAATCCTGTTCACACTTTTCTCTCTTAAGAGTGAGCCAAGCTGGGTATGGTATACATGCCTGTAATTCCAGTACTTGGGAGGCAGAGGCGGGAGGGTTGCAGTTCCAGGCCAGCCTCAGCAACTTTGTGAGGCCCTCAGAAACTTAGTGAGACCCCTGTTTCAATATAAAAAAATAGGGCTGGAGATGTAGATAAGAGGTAAAATGCCCCTGGGTTTAATCCCCAGTATGCGAATGAGTGCACGTGCACCCAAACACATACACACACACACACACACACACACACACACACACAAGAGTGAACAGGAAGAACCTAATCACACAGAGCCCATTTTGCAGGGAGAAGACAAAGTCTATATCCAACTCTCTTCTTTGACCAATTTGATCACCTCTATTTCCGTTGAAAAATTAACGAATGTCCTCCAAACTCAATCATAATATAATTTTTGAGGCTATTGAAATCAGGTCAGGAATTGAAGCAACATTTTCCTTGACATGAAAGAATGAAAGAGAGTACTTGTTGTGGTTAGATATAGAATGTCCCCTGAAGAGCTCATGGATTAATGTTCAGAGTTCATGTGATTAAGTCATGAGGTTTGTAACCTTATCAGTGGATAAGTCCATTGTAATGGATTTACTGGGTGGTCACCTAGGCAGGTGGGGTGTGGCTGGAGAAGGTGGGTCCCTGGGGTGTGGCCTTAGGGACTGACTGTGTTTTTGTCTTCCAATTCCCTTGTTTGCTGGTTCTCTCTTGCTTCTGTCCCCTATGATGTGAGAGCAGAGCCCTTGCTCTCTCCCTCTCTCTGCTTCACACCACCATGCGCTGAGCTCCACAGACCTGGCCTTACATAGACAGAACTGTAGAATCTCTAAAGTCTGTGAGCAAATAAGTCTTCCCTCCTCTAAGTTTTGTGGTCAGTCGTTTTGGATTACATCAGTAAGAATGTTGACCGAGACAGCAGGATTAGTGGCTAAGGAAATGGGAGTTTCAAAACAAACTCCTGGATATAGATTCCAGCCTTACCACTTGCTTGCTAGCTATGGGACCCAGGGCAAGTTGATTATTGCTGATCTCACTCTCTGCAAGGGGAGATGACACAGTCAACTGCATAGAATTGCCATGAAGTTCCAATTAAATGACAGCTGCTGCGTCATTATCAGAGAACCCAATATTATATATCTTTCTACTTTACTGTTTTATTATATCAACCATGGCAAAGTACTAGAGTTTCACCTCCAGCTTTCTCTACATGAAATAACACAACTAATCGAAAATTAAAAAATAATAATAATTCCTGGTTTTGTTCATGCAATACCTGTAGATCAAATGTCACTGTCTCAATGAAATCTCCTCCTCTATCTTGACCTGGAGCTCCCCAACACCCCTTCTCTTCTGATTTTCCCTCACTACACTTACTTCCTTATCCACAATACTTATCATCTTTCTCCTCCCTCTAGAATAATAGCTCCTCAAAGGCAGATAATCATATTAGTTTTATTCCCCAATACATCTCAAGTTCTAAAAATAGTGTCCAGAATGTGGTAAATGCTGTATACATATTTACTGAGTGAAGGAAGGGAAGAAATAAGAAAGGATGGAAGGAATTATATCTTTTCCTGCCCCCCCCCAAAAAAAAACAAGAAAAAATAAAAGGAAAAGATGGTAATATCACATATTTAAGGTTTCCAATATTTTAAAGGGAATGGTCTCATTGCAAATATGTTCTTTGTTGACTGGTGGTTCATTAACCTTTTGCAGCTTAAAATGCACCAACAAATTTAGAGCTTTTAATAGTAAAAGTTTCTTCAACCAAAGAAAAAATTTCTTTAATTATATACAAAAATGGAGTCTAAAATTGATGACATGAATAAGGCCAGGGGTACTTATTGTGACTTGTTTTGCTTCTAAATACATTCCTTTAGTAGATGCAATTCTCCGTCAAATGAGGCCATGTCTATCTAGCAATCGCCTCCCTCAGAAGTGGAACCCAAGGAAGGGAGACAGAATCAGTTCCTTTTAGTCTCAGAGCTTAGCTGCAGAGCCTGACAGGATCTCTAATTCTAGTTCAGGGGATGATATTAGTCCCTTTTTATTGGCCCATCCACAGATCTGCTGACCCTCTAGGGGAAATAGTGGAAGATATTCAAATTATTTGAATTGGATCTAAAAATAGAATCATGTAGGGGAAGAGTATGCAACAATCTTATGTCAAAAATTTCAACAGGCCAGGCATGGTGGTGCACACTTTTAATCCCAGTACTTGGGAGGCTGAGACAGGGGATCATAGGTTCAAGGCCAGCCTCAGCAACACCCTCAGATTAGTGAGACTCTTAGCAACCTAGCAAGACCCTGTTCCCAAACAAAAACTTTAAAAAAGGGGCTGGGGTTGTAGCTCAGAGGTCGAATGCCCCTGGGTTCGAGCCCAGTACCACACATACGCACACAAAAAAGACACCAACATTCCAAATCATGGAGTGTAGCTGGTCAGACCATATTTATGCCTGAATTCTTCATTTGCAGTTTAGAGAGAAATTCACAATTATCTTAAGAAAATGGGTTGCAGAATTGACATCAAATGAGAGAGGCACATTTTCTATAAGAGGTGATTAATTTTATCCTGTTCTGGGAAATTATTAATATGTGACCTTTATGAGTGAAGCAATCCAGGCAGCTTCATTCTATGCAAAGAATTTCACAGGCTTCTTTCTCCACTTTGTGATTTT
Source organism: Glis glis (assembly GCA_004027185.1). Classification (NCBI taxonomy): domain Eukaryota; kingdom Metazoa; phylum Chordata; class Mammalia; order Rodentia; family Gliridae; genus Glis; species Glis glis. The sequence goes on along the minus strand of PVJS01003003.1, from coordinate 54,018 downwards.
CCCTCTCGAGCTCTCCCTACCTGTCTCGGTCAACATTCTCACTGATGTAATCCAAAACGACTGACCACATAACGTAGAGGAAGAAAGATTTATGTGCTCACAGTTCTTTATGAGACTTAGAGGTTCAGTCCATGTCAGGCTGGGTCTGCAGAGCTCAGGGCATGGTGATGGGAAGCAGAGAGAGGAAGAGAGCAAGGGCTCAGCTCTCACATCATGGAGGCCAGAAACAAGAGAGAAACAGCAAGGGAAGGAGAGATCCATATATAATCTCCAAGACCACACTCCCAGGGACCCCTCCTTAGCAAACAAGCCCCATGTCCAACATTGCTACCTTGTTTCCATGAGGGCTGGGCAGATATTCTAAATCCAAACCATTATAGCACCCTATGCCATATATGCCAACCTTCTATCCAACCATTTGTACAATTCCCACATTTATGTAGAGATATCTGGGAATTTTCATATCATACCACCTAAGTTTGTAGAGTCTGGGTATTTGGCCCCGCCTCTCAGCTTGCCAGGGACGGCCCCGGTGTTTGTCTATATTCTTAGCATATATGTTAGTCTCTCAACTTGGGAGGATGACTGCTGTGGTAACCCTGAAGATATTACACCTCAGATACCAAGAGAAGAAGAAGAAAAAGGCTCCACCGAGGACACATCATACTATGTCCATCTTCTAAAGCCACTCCATCTTCCTGTGTACCCCGGAGGATTCAGAAACATTCCCTACCAGGGACACCCTGGTCACCTCCACTCTCTTACATCATTGATACGTCTTGAAAATAGCATTTAACTCATGGGTTCCCAAGGCTTTAGGAAAGTCTATGTATATTAAAGATCTGTCTTTGGGGGGGGATACTGGGGATTGAGCCCAGGGGCATTCTACCTCCGAGCTACACCTCCAGCCCTATTTTTTATTCTTTGTTTTGAAATAGGGTCTCGCTAAGTTGCAGAGGGCCTCACTAAGTAGCTAAGGCTGGCTGTGAACCCGGATCCTCTGGTCTCAGCCTCCCAAGTACTGGGATTAAAAGTATATGCCACCATGCCGGGCTGTGTAAAGATCTGTCTTTTAAAAAAATGTCTTTAAAAAAGATCTGTCTTTAACAAGTCTATTTATATTAAAGATGTGTGGGGGAAAAAACTCCGATGCTCTAAAACCCTAAAACCTTTCTTTCCAAACCTCCTCACTGATTCTAAAATAGAAAAGATATTTTACTAAGCTAAACATGTGAATCAATGATAAATTAGCTTAATATCAATATCTCTGAAAAAATACTTATCCATACCAAAGGCACAATTTTTTTGTGTGTGTGGTAATGGTGATTGAACAACCCAAGGGCATTCTTCCTCTGAGCTAGATCCCCAGCCCTATTTTAATTTTTATTTTGAAACAGGGTCTCACTAAGCACCCGGGGCTAGCCTCAAGCCTACGATCCTCCTATCTCAGCCTCCCAAGTACTGGGATTACAGGCGTGCACCACTGGGATTACAGGCATGAGCCACGGCTACAAAAAATCTTAATAATATATGATTGTAATTACTTAAATTTAGGTGAAAACACAAAAACACCAACCTCAACTGTAATGAGTAAAAGAAACCCATCAGTTTAGCTCATATGGTTTTCAAAGGAAAATAGGCTATTTCTCATGCATATTTCATGCCTGGGGGGTGGGGAGGGGAGCTTTTATTGATTTCCTGTAATCTAATCTAATTAAACTAACCTCTCCTCATTTGATGATCTCTTTCCTTTTTTTTTTTTTGACAAATCATGATCACTTGTCCCTCTGAGAGTCTATTAGGACATAATTAACAAACTACAATTTGGTTGGAAGGAGGTGAACAGGCAGGCATGTAACACAATCAGCCCTATTGATTGTCGCTTAGCTACTGTCCCACGCCCGGGCAGCGGTGGCGGTGGTGACAAATGGCGGGCCGTGAGACCATCAGCCTGCAGGATCATGTCATTTAAATGGGAGGATTCCTCCCCGGGCTTGTATCTGCAGAAAATGACACTCTTCTGAATTAGGATTCCAGCTCCTGCGGTGGCTGCAATGACCATCATCAATACGAGGACATGTTCAGGATCACGGGAAATCCTGTCCTTCATTTCTCTTACTTCCCGATACAGCTCTCTGCTCTCCGAAATGAGATAGCTGAGTAGTTCCCTAATGATTAAAGATGCTCGCCTGTGGTAGACCATACGTTTTGTGGCTGGTGCTTTGGGACTCTAATGTAGACAGATACCTGTCTCCAGGAGAAACATTCTTTGGCAGTGCACTCTGCCCGCCACCTGATTAAATCAGGATGCTTAAAAGAACGTTGTTTTGATGGTACAAGTAGTTTGAACCCTACTGGCGTCGACTTTGTAAACACTGTAGGCAAAATATTAGTTTTGGGGTGCGCCATGTATACATAGCCCTGAGTGTCTCCACCAAGCTTATCTGGAGGATTCTGTTTATGGGAAAGAAATTGCTATGATCAATCACAGCGTAGTAAGGGGTCAAACTAAATGCTGAATGGAGAGACGTTTTCCACTGGCTCTGTGCAGAGACACAGGAGCGCTACAAGTGAGCTGTTATAAATATTCTCCAAGAAAACTACGATTTATGCTCTAAATTTTTTTTTTCTTAGCGGTGATATGAGGCCTTATGTTTCAGGATGATTTTTTCCCCTTTCTCCAGCTCATTTTATGCAGTCTCTACAGAGCAGAAAGCAATTCCAATTGCCCAACCTTGGCTATTATGAGTATTTTTGAAGCTTGTATTTTTCTTGAAATAAAAGAAAGTCGCTGGAATTCTCCATGTGTGCTACAGAAATGAATTCCATTTTTTTTCCTTCTCTGAATCCACACGAGGGTGGCCAAAATCATTATCGCCATTTCATAAATACGGTGAGAAATTGAGAGAACATTTGGGTTCTAGAAATCGCTTCAAAGAAATACTAAGGAGGAGGGAGGAAAAGAAGAGAGAGAATTCTGAGTCACAATCTCCAGGTATGACAATGAATCATAGGGCTACATGTCTTTTCAAAATTTATTTTCATGTGTTCCTTTATGGTTTTCCAGGGTAGGGCAGGCTTTTGAAATTGCATGGAATATCTTTAGCCCTTATACATAGTGTAAGAAACAGGCAACTATTTATTTATTTACTTGTTTATTTATTTATTTATTATTTTATGGTACTGGAGATTGAACCTAGGGGCATTCTACCTCCAAGCTATACCCCCAACCCCTTTTATTTTTAATTTTGAAACAAGGTCTCACTAAGTTGCTGAAGGTCTTGCTAAGTTGCTGAGGTTGCCCTCGAACCTGTGATCCTCCTGTCTCAGCCTCCCAAGCACTGGGATTACAGGCGTGCCCCACCAAACTCAGCTAACAGGCAAACTTTTAATATTCTGATTTTATATTTCTCCTTCCCTTTTCTATTTATCTATTTGTGTGTGCATGTGTGTGGTACTGGGGATTGAACCCTGAGAGCATTCTACCTCCAAGCTATTCACCAGCCCTACTTTTTTATTTTTATTTTGTAACAGGGTCTCGCTAGGTTGATGAGAGTCTCACTACTTGCTGAGGCTGGCCTTGAACCTGCGATCCTCCTGTCTCAGCCTCCCAAGTCCTGAGATTACAAGTGTGTGCCACCATGCCTGTCTTCTCCTTCCCTTTTCTTCAGTTCTTAGCCCCTGTCTGGTCAGATAATTGGAATTCTGAGGCCATCTATTGTGCCGGTATTGAAAAATTGCTCCGGTATTGATTTCTAATAAAATATACAAGGCTGTGAAGGCACTCAGGCAGGGAGGGGCGGCAGCTCTGTCTGTTGTATTCCAGAGCTCCCCCTCCTCTCTCTCCCTGCCCCTTTGTTCTAATGATTAACCCATAGTAAGAATGTAAGGACAAAGCCTTTAGCTTTAGAAGCAGTAGAGATAATTAGAGCCTTTAGCCTTAGAGATGTATAGAAACAATTAAAAATCCTAAGATCACAGTGACTCTGCCTGGTGCATTTTAAAAGAGAGATAGCAAGGGCCTTATGCCTTGCTCTTAGAGATTACACACAGCTGCACTGGCTGCAACTAGTGCCTCTGTTTACCTCCTAGTCTTTGTGACCCAGCCTTAGTAAACTCCATGTGTTACTTCAAAGCACCCATAGCTGATGGACAACCAATACAGCCCAATACAATGGAGATGAAAAGCAAGGTAGATTATCGACCCCTGCACTCAGTAAGTGCGCTGTCCGGAGACAAGAAGGCGCTACCTGCCCAAGAAATAAGTTACTAGCCCGTTGCCTTGGTAACGCCGATAAGAACATACCAATGTAAAAATTGCATTTAAGGGCCGGGGTCTGAGGGGGAAAGGTGGCAGAGTTCCATTTTGGGGCTCTCCAGCGTGTCTCCCAGGCACGCTGCTTTTCTTCTCTTCCCTTTCTATTTCTTGCTTTGTAATTTGTAATACATAATTGTTTAAGTTGCAACTGAGCTGCCTATTAGTTTTAATTTCCTGACTCAACAAATTTTACTTGGATCGAGGAAAAGAGACCACACCGCCGCTTCTACCATAACATTTATCATCCTTGGTCACCTGTTTTCCGATGCCCCAGTTAGACATCTGCTAAAGGACTCACAGTCTGGGGCTCTTGTCCCCAAACTCAGACCTCTCTGTCGTAGAAGGGGCTTCTTGATTATTCATTTTAGAGCCATGGTCTGAATCTGTCATTCCACCGCTTGCTAACTCAGCAAATATTTCTGTATAAAATAAATGTCAAACTTCACATCTAGGCCTTCATTCGTGGTCCTCCGTCATCTGGCTAAAACAGATTATTTTTCCAGCCTCTTTCCTCGCTTCTCTTCTGGTCGTTTAATCAAAGCCTACACTCCAGCCAAGTGCTTTTGATTCCCTGGCTTTTACTAATTTGTTTACCAGATCACAAAGCCCAAAGGCTCTGTCTTGCTTTTGAACCCATCCTCTACAAAATTCTTGTCAAATCTAAGGTGGTATCTCTTCATTTCTCCTTTCTCCTTTTTCTCCAATCGGTACTGCGGATTCAACTCAGGGGCATGCTACCTCTGAGCTGCACCCCCAGCCCTATTTCACTTTTTATTTTGAAACAGGGTCTTGCTAAGTGGCTAAGGGTCTCACTAAGTTGCCGAAGCTGGCCTCAAACCTGGGATCCTCCTATCTTAGCCTCCCAAGTACAGGGATTACAGGCGTGCGCCACCACTCCTGGATGGTGGGATCTCTTCTTTGAGCCTCATCTTAGACACAGCAACATGCCATCTTGCTAATAAGAAGAGAGAATCTTCTAGTTGTCCATAGACTCACACTCACCACTTTTTACAGCACATGCCAGGGATTTATAAGCATTCCCGGTGTGCCTGTGTGATAGTTGGTCTGGTTTGTCAACTTGACCCTCCTAAGATCATGTGACTTTGGTTGTGTAACAGCAGATTGAACCGGCCCTAAATGTGGGCAGCAGGGTTCTGATAGGTGCAGGACTTGGATAAAAAGAAGGAGAAAGCCGCGTAGAGGGAGCCGCGACTCTTCCTGAAGAAAACGCATCTGCTCTCGTCTGAGATCATCAGCCTCCAACTTTGCCATTTCCTTGGAGAACTTCTTGATCTTCTGCTCTCGTCTGAGATCGTCGGCCTCCAGCCTTTGAGCTGAAACTTCACCATCGTTTCTCCGAAGAGCTTCCTGATCTTCACATCTTGGACTGGACTGAATTGGTGGTTGCTTCAATCCTGGGGCTCCGGCTCTTAGACCGCCCAACCAGCTACTGATTCCTCTGACTCTTCACGTGCAGTCGAAACTCAGGACTACATTGTGAGCTGATCTAATAAATCCCTTTTTCATATACTCATTCTTTCAATTCTGTTGATCTGACCAATACAGCCTGAGCCTGCCAGACTTCCAATTTCTTGAAAAGAAGATCTAAATCTGACCCATCTGGCACTGCTCTCCCTGATAGACATGATGCACAGGCAGCAGGAGCTCTCGCTGCGGGGATTCAGAATATAGTTTCTTATTTTCACATCTGTTCACCTCATCAAAACCCATGGGTGATAAGTCCCAGGCTCTTGCTGTACTCACTCCATTCTCTATTAAGAAATTAAGGCTGGAAGTGGTGGTACACACCTGTAACTCCAGTACTTGGGAGGCTGAGACAGGAGGATTTCAGGTTGGAGGCCAGCCTCAGCCATAGCGAGACTCAGCAACCTAGCGAGACCCTGTTTCCAAATAAATCAAAAAGGGCTGGGGGTGTAGCTCAGGGGTAGAATGTCCCTGAGTTCAATCTCTAGTACCACAAATAAAAAATTATAATAAGAATCTGGTGTCTGACCGTGGTGGTGAATGAGTTAAGGTTTTATTCTTACTTTAGGCTTCTGCATTTAGAAGGACGCTTCCTGGGGACACCCTGTCTTGGAGCTTCGACAGCTGTCTTAACATGGGCAGCAATATATTTTTCTCGCTCTCTGTTGACCCTCAATAACACTCGGGTTAGGGGATTTGCCTTTGTGTATTGCCCACAAAATGGTACAACCCCTGTGCCCACGAGGACTTACACCCCCAGCTCTGCTGACCTGTATATTTTCCTCTTTATGAACTATTTCCAAAGGTCTTGACCTCACAATACGCAAACAATGCACGGACAGGGAAGAATACTAATTTTGATCTGATCTCTCTCTCGGCTCATTTCAGAGATCATGAAACTGATGTGAAGAAAAATGGTTCGACTGCCTATGGAGGTAACCAGTTTTCGTGTCTATTGTAGTAGCAGAGAAGTGATAAGAATTTATAAACACAAAGCTTGCCCTTAACTGAGGGCGCTGATCAAGTTGTCTCCTTGAATGGCGAAGGGATTAATTATATTTCTGTATTTCTCCCTGGCCAGATGTCTGCTTGTCTTGTCTGCTGTGATTTCTGTATCACTCATCCATATTCATTCATGGGCATGAGCTTGCTCGGAGCTCAGCAAACTGCAAAAGCCAACCTGTCCCACCTTCCACCTAACTCTGGGGTTCACAAACCCAACATCTTCTATGCATCGCGACAGGAAGGTTAATCGGTACCATCTACTGGGAGATCTATGATCCCTGATCCCTTGTAATTGTTTTAATGGTTTTGGAGTGCCAACCTCTTTTGTGAAATTGTCCGGTCGATTATTATTAAGTCCCACAAATTTCGCCCTGAATGGCTTCTTTGCTGCCAATTGCTCCTGCCTCTGACCTTTGTTTTATGAGATGGTTCCACAGAGTAGGACTGAGACTCAGCATATGAATGTTTGACACCAGCATTACCTGTAATGCTGCAAATTGCCATGTCTCATGGAATTCTCCACTTCTGTTGTTTTATGCCTCTGGCTCAATTTGGAGCCATAGTGAGATGGGCTCTGACTGGTTCTAGTGTCTTTCTTTGTCACTGGGGCAATTTCAATGTGTCGGAGCCCAGAGGCAGGTTAAGATCAGAGGAGAGTCAACCTGCCTCATTAGGCACTCATTCAGCCAGCTTCATCAGCTCTCTGCCTCTAAGTGAGCCTCGGAACCTCAGACTTTTATAATGAACACAAAGTGGGCGAAGACCAGCCTGATCTATATGGATCGCTAATGAAATCCCGGCGCTTTCAAAAACTCTTCAATAATTAAACTGGGCAAGGCGCGCACGCAGGTTTTATTTGCAGAGTGCTTACAACAATTGAGTAAGATAAATGACGATGAAGACACAAAGGATCTGCAATTTGTTCCTTAGAATGGGAATAAGAATACTAAAGAGGATGTGAACATAGTATGTAGGGAAATTAGTCGAAATGGTCAAAGAACCATAAAAGCAAATCCAACAACAGCATAAATAAAATATGCTATATTTCCGCAAAATACGTGTTTAGTGTTTGCTAAAGAATCGAGATTTGCTGTGTCTCTCTTACTGGGAGAGTTACTATAAAAGAGAAATGTTTTGTTCAAAAAAAGCTCTATAATATTCCCAGAAAGACACTGAAAATTGAGTGGGGCTCTTAGGAGCAACCAGGCAATGCAGTTTCCAGTCATGGCTCCCTCCCATGCGCCTTCATTCTTCTTGGTTTAATAGAGCATCATGCCTCTGTGACATTATAGGGCTTGACTTGCTGACAAGGCTTGCTTTTCCAGAAACTCTGCATGGGGCAGGAGGAAGCTCAGAGAGCAGGAGGACTGAGCAAGTCGCCCTGAAGTATTGCCCCAGTGCAAGCAGCCATTAACTACCAACATCATTAAAAGAAAGTGAACACTATTCCCACGGAATATAAATAAAGCAGGCTCAATAGAAAGCCCGAAGATGTATAGAGTTGAATCTGTAGGAGAATCACAAGGGAAGAAAACCCGACTTGTTTTCCTTGCTTATATACTACTACTAAGCCATGAAGAGCAATCCAAACACTTGCGAGTTTCTGTACCAGAAGTGGGAAGAGGTCGGGGGGGATCAACCCCTCCAGCCCTGGACCGCATCATCCTTGTGCTACATGACTGTTTTATCAGCTATAAACAATATCGGGGAAAAAGCTAGCTGGAAAATCTATAGATGAAACTGATAACTGTTTTGTTTAAAATCAGTCCATGCATCCAGACATGAAGTGGTATTTAATGCATCACCCCACTCTACGTATGTACTCTACCTCCAGTAAACTCGCGTTCATGCAAAGCAGGTCACATTTTCATCCTGTGTTTCTGTACCGATGGTATTGTGGGCACAGTGAGGACATGGTTGTGATAGTTGGTCTGGTTTGTCAACTTGACCCACCTAAGATCATGTGACTTTGGTTGTGTAACAGCAGATTGAACCGGAAGTCCTGCCCTAAATGTGGGCAGCAGGGTTCTGATAGGTGCAGGACATGGATAAAAGAAGGAGAAAGCTGCGTAGAGGGAGCCGCGACTCTTCCTGAAGAAAGCGCATCTGCTCTCATCTGAGATCGCCAGTCTCCAACTCTGCCGTTTCCTTGAAGAGCTTCTTGATCTTCTGCTCTCGTCTGAGATCGTCGGCCTCCAGCCTTCGAACTGAAACTTCACCATCGTTTCTCTGAAGAGCTTCCTGATCTTCACGTCTTGGACTGGACTGAATTGGTGGTTGCTTCAATCCTAAGGCTCCAGCTCTTAGACCACCCGACCAGCTACTGATTCCTCTGATTCTTCACGTGCAGTCAAAACTCAGGACTAAATTGTGAGCTGATCTAAAAATCCCTTTTTCATATACTAATTCTGTGAATTCTGTTAATCTAGTGAACCCTGATCAATACAATGGTCTTAGGCTCTCTTGCCTCCTTCTCCTAAAAGCCACTGTTAGATGACAAAGAACTAAGCATGTCTTTGAAGACACCATATTGCCCGGGCTAGCTGCCACCATGTCAACTCAGTGCACCGACATGCTACCACCGCTGTTCTGTGTTGACATATAAACCAGACAGGGTGTGTCCACTGTGCAGAAGTCCTATGCGGAAGTCCCTTGTGGAGCTCTCTGGTACTTAGCTGGCTGTCCCTGGGGAAAGGGGGCTGAGGCTTCCTATTTCAGCACACTGCAGCTGGAATAAAAGGCATGTCTCATCCGTCCTCAGCTCCTTGCTTTTTTTTGTCCAACTGGCTTGATCACATCTGAGCCTCTCCAGCCTTGACTGCCAACACAACTGCTATTTTATTTATTATATCATGTCCTCACTTATTGTCTTTCTAACCCTCCCTGGACTATTACCTCTCTATGAGTAGAGCGATCTCTCTTGTGCATTACTCTTTTTTTTTTTTTGTGGTACCGGGAGTTGAACGCAGGGGCATTCTACCTCCGTGCTATGCCCCCAGCCCTATTTTTTATACTTTATTTTGAAACCGGGTCTCACGAAGTTGCGGAGAGAGAGAGAGAGAGAGAGAGAGAGAGAGAGAGAGAGAGAAAGGGAGAGAGAGAGAAAGAGAGAGAGAGAGAGAGAGAGAGAGAGAGCTGAGGCTGGCTGCGAACCCGGATCCTCCGGTCTCCACCTCCCAAAGTACTGGGATTGCAAGCGTGCGCCACCATGCCCGGCTTGCATTACTCTTTAGTGACCCAAACAGGGTCTTCTACGAGGTAGAAGTTAAGCGATCATCGATGAAGAAACCAATGCTGCTGTGATCAAAACCCAAATCAACTGTGGACAGGTTCATTTTTCAAGTTCTTTAGCAGAGGACAGTGAAATAACAATTCATTTGGTATTTCAGCCATAGATCTGAAGCTCGATAGAAATAAAAGGTAATCGGTAAACTCTCTAGTAGAGGAAAAGAACTTCCCAACTCTAAGCCACAAGAGCCTTGGTTAGATCTCCATGTGGGAAGCACCTTCCACTTTCTCTTCGGGCTGCATATCACGATGATTGGTAGCCTCCAAAGGCTTTTGAAATATACACCAAGCTCCAGAGTTCTCAGCACAGCAAACCCCAAATTTATGTCCACTTCAGTCTTTTGCCATTTCAGGGATAATTTACTACTCAGGCTGGAGATAATAAGCAAATACTATATATTTCGGCTCGCGTCCATGGGCAAGAGCCTTCGATGGCTGGCATATCATTTCTTTTATGACACAGTAGCTCTCGCCAAACATTCCTATCCTCGCGGGCCACGTTTGCAGTTGGTGATTGAATATAAATCAATAATTTTTTTTCACTGCCTATTACATTTGGATCAGAGGGCTTATTGATACTTTTATTTTCCTGAAGGGGGATGGGGGGTTTGAAGGCTGAAGACTACGTGTGTGTAGGTATGGAGTGGATGTGGGAAAGCAGGAGAAGGTAAAGTTAGAGTGAGAGGATCTTCAGGTATAATGGGAAGTTTTTCACTTGGCCATATAGATTATAAAAGGAATGCCATCTGATACAAATGTGTTCCCTAACAGGGTATGCCCCTTTAAAAGTTATTGATAATGGTTCCGATGTCCAAACTGAGGCAGGAATATTTCTATAACAGCCGCGAAAGCTTGCCATCTAAATTTAGCTGGAAAACCTCCAGGAACAAAACATGATGGAATGAAACGGAGCAGAGATGTGGAGAATTTCCCCATGATGGACTTCTTAGATTGCTGCAATTCAACACCAACACATTGCATCCACCAGCAAGCTGTACGCATCCTCCGTGAGACCCTGCCTGGACCATCTCCTTAACCTCCATGGCTCAGAGCCCCGGCTGTCCTCATAAGCCACACCATCCCTCACCTGACACAGCCCGATGGCCTCCTCACTCACTGGCCTGCTTCTGTGCTTGCAAACCAAGAGTTGCGTCTTCATATGGAAGATCAGTTTATGTTTTTGGAACATTAATCGTGTCACATTCATTCTGTGCTTAAGACATTTCAGTGTCTTCCTACATCACGCTGAAACAAATCCAAATTTGGAAGGACAAATATATTGCCTGGCTTCTGCTTACCTTCCCAACCAGGCCCCCTGTCTCCAGTCCTGTACCCCAAACATACTATCCCTGCCTCCAAATTTTGCATATTTAGTTTCTTCAGCCCACATACATCTCTCCTTTGTCTTCCTTTAGCTGCATCCCTTCTCCCTCCACAGATCTTTCCTTAAGCACTCCAGAGAGTACTGATACCTTCAACCTCAACAGTCAATCTCAGTATGATTATCCTGCTGAATTCCAGAGAAGTCCTTTATTATCTGAAATTTACTTACAGATTCACTGACTTCCTTGTGTGTTTATTGATTCTCTCTCTTTGCCCCTAAAATGTAAACACTGTGACACTGGGCCCAGGTTCCACCTTGTTCAGCAATTAGAGTCCAGTTGTCTAGAAAAATTCCTGACTCATAAAAGCTGCTTAATTAATGTTTGCTGGCTGAATAAATAACTGAGAATTCCAGTTAGATGTAAGGAGCTTCTGACTATCAGAACTTCCTTAGCACAGAATGAACCATTAGGATAGTAAGTAAACCTTGTAATATTTGGTCTTCTATCCTATGAATTCTCATATTGTCTAGTATAGCAATGATACTCACCACATTGCATTCAGACTCAGAGTTTGTGTGTTGTTCTCTCTAAACTCGGCGCACTATGAAGACATCGGTGTGTATAGTACACTTTTGTATTCCCTGTGCTTATTATAGTAGACCCAGTTCTTTATAATGATATACATTACCCAAAGACCTCAAATTTTGCATAATAGCAGTCTATGACAAAGACACCATTAGGTAATTTAAAAAAATAACAAAGCACAAACAAAAATAATAATAATAAGAGCTAAACTGGTTGCCCAGGCAGGCAGACAGCTTAGTGTAATTGAAGACTGACATAGAATATTTTAATGACACACACAAACACTTCAGGTAAAAACGTCTGGCAGATATTGAGAACAAACAGATGAAAAAAAGAGTTCTCAAAGAGTGGGGCTGCCTGTCCTGAGAACTTAGAAGAAAGCACAACCTACCATTGGCTGAGCACATTGATGGTGATGTCATCTTTGGAGGGAGCCTGGCCCATGCATGGAAGGTTCTGCAAGGGCCCCACTGCTGGGCTGCTGCTGAGTTGATGGCTGCTTCCTCTGCAGCTGAAGGTTATAAGGTATTCCCACTTGTCTTGATTGTCTGCCTATTAAAAAAAAATCCCATGTGTGAACCAACGACATTTTGCATAAGACAGATAACCCTCCTCAAAGTACAAATCATAGATGAGCTCATTTGCATCACAGAAGCAGGTATCGTGATAGAATATATGGTAATTCGCCCACAGTGATGCTTAATAAATGGTAGTTGAAGGCAGGCATGGTAGTTCCTGCCTATAATCCCAGTACTTGGGAGGCTGAGACAGGAGGATCGCAGGTTCAAAGCTAGCCTCAGCAACTTAGTGAGGCCTTCAGCAATTTAGAAGGATTTTGTCTCAAAATACAAAATAAAATAGAGCTGGGCTATAGCTCAGAGATAGAGTTCAATCTCTAGTACCACAAAAAGATAAAAAGATGGTAGTTGAATGAATGAATACAAGTATACAAGTACATTTTGGTTTAAAGGTCATCTTCAATAGCTTTCTGTGGAAGTTGACAGCATTAAGAAAAAATAGAAGAAACAAACAAACAAACAAACAAAGGCAGGTTGGGGGAATGTTTAATCTTTCCTTTCAGGATAATGGAGCATTGAATAGTTTGATAATCTAAGAAGTATTATTTAGACATGAATAACAATACATTTTGGGGTGGGGGGATTCCTATTATCATTTTGACAACCTCATGAAGAAGCTTTTATCCCAAAGACATTTAAATTTGATCATCCATTTCTCAAGGCTAATCTCGGTTTTGTTAATTTTTAAGTTTTTTGGCTCCTTTAGAAAATGGCATAGTTGTATATAATTAGTATCATGAAACCTATGCCTACTGATGGTTTTAACATGCTGGCTTGAATATTTTGATCTGTTTTGTGAGTGTTCTCACCAGTTTCTGAGTAGCTCTTAATAAAATGTGACTGATTAAATCATGATTAATGGTGGGCCTTTACTGCTGACCTTTCAAATTGTGAATTGGCTTCACGTTCACCGCATTGATTAAGCACCTTCCTCATTATTAAACATTCCCATGTCAAGACTATGCTATATTAAATCCATACATAACTTTGTATGATTTAATAGCTGAGTTGTTGTCTGCACGCTAATTAAATATATTAAAATCTAGAGAGGAAAATTAAGATCCTAAGTCTGTACAAAGCTGCAACGCATTCTTCCAAGTGGAAGGGATGAAGCAGGACTTGAAAATACTTTTCAATCAGTGCAGAGTTTTAGATGAGCGATTACAACTTAATAGGAACCAAGACGAAGGTGACAGGGTTCTCTCTGTATCATCTTGAAAAAAGCTCCATCTAGTCAGGTGTTCTTGGATATATATGCTCAAGGAAGCCAAGACACAGCACTGAATCACAGCCTCTCTGTGTTAAATCTTGCAACTCACTGATTAGAGGCCTCAATCTAATAAATCACGCCCATTTATAACACCACTGATGCATTCATCTTCTGATCCGTTTGGAAGATCTCCATGAATGGAAAATTGGTAAGAAAGTTGAATATTCTCTGGGCATGGTGGCACCTGCCTCTAATCCCAGTACTTGGGAGGCTGAGACAGGAGACTTGCATGTTTGCAGCCAGCCTCAGCAATTTAGCCAGGCTCTCTGCAACTTAGTGAGACCCTGTTTCAAAGAAAAATAAAATAAAAAATACAGCAGGGGGTATACCTCAGAGGTAGAATGCTTCTGGGTTCAATCCCCAGTACCACAAAAATAAAGAAAGAAAGGAAAAGGAAAAGAAAAAGAAAGAGAAAAAAATGAACACAAAATATCCCATCTTTGAATACCCCAACTGGATTGAAACATTTTTTCCCCAAACTACCTTGGGTCTGGGACCCTGCCACTTCTGTCCACTGATGGATGGAAAAATGACAAGAACAAACTAAAGTATGATGAGTTTTTAAGAGATTGTTGTAGTTTTCATCTACTAATTTTCCTCTTTTTCGTATACACAAATATGAGTCCCCAGTTTTCAACTAGTCATTGCAGATACAGCAGCTCTACCTTCCTGGGGGTTTTACTGGTTTGTTTATTTGTTTTTGTTTTGTTTTGGGTACTGGAGATTGAACCTAGGGACAGTCGACTTCCGAGATATACCCCCAGCCCTATTTCAATTTTTTATCTTGAAACAGGGTCTCACTAAGTTGCTGAGGCTGGCCTTGAGCCTGAGATCCTCCTGTCTCAGCCTCCCAAGTACTGGCATTACAGGTGTGCACCACCACACCTGGCCATCCTGGTATGGCCATGGAACCATGCTCAATTTTTAAATATTCCACTCACGTTTTGCCTGCAACCAAACAAAGTCCAATCTACTCACAGGAAGCTAGAGCGCTTTGATTCTGAAAATCTCTATGTACATGAAACTACATAAAATAGAACATATGTACAACAGATTTTCCTACTTTTCCTATTGGCAAACATAACAACGTTAACAAAACACCAATAGCCTGGTTAGAACGGGGAGTAAGAAGTGTTAAGTTAGAAGCCAAAAAACTCTACAAATGAGCAATGTTCTGGTGCCCAAACTGTGGAAGTTGGGCTTTGGTGGCCCCCAGGTAAAGCCCAATGTAAGCAAAGCTACGGAAAATGCAGACAGGTGCTCCACCATCTGCCTGCGTGACAGGTGTGATCTCTCCAGTCCAGAATGCAATGTGACTAATACAAGCACTCTTCTGTGCCTTTCATAGGAAAGGAAGAAATAGGAACTCTACGACACTGTTGGTGAAACTGCACACTAGTAGAGCTGCTATGGAGATCAGTGTGGAAGTTTCTCAGAAGACTGGGAATAGAACCACCGTAGGACCCAGTGATACCTCTCCTGGGCATCTTTCCAAGGGAATTAAAGTCAGACTATGATAGCAATACATGCATATCCATGTTCACAGTAGCATAGTTTACAATAGCCAAATTATGGAACCAGCCCAGGTGTCCATCATCAAATGAATGGATCACAAAACGATGGTGTTTGCACACAATGGAATTTTGCTCAGCCATCAAGAACAAAATCATGTCATTTGCAGGAAAATGGATGAAACACGAGAATATTATGCTGAGCGAGATTAGCCAGTCCCCCGAAATGAACAGAGGTATGCTCTCTTTTATATGTAGAAGCTAGAGAGAAACTTGGAACTAAGGATAACATCAGATAGAAGATCAGAAACTCTGATGGAGTGATGGAGGGAGGTTAGGGAAGGCAGGAGGGGTATGAGGATGTAAGGAGCGTGACGGCTGGAATAATGCTAGCTATGTATGTCTACAAAATTATGAATCCTAATCTCAATGATAAGCGTGGGGAGGGGAAGGGGGGAGGAAGGAGGGCAGGACTCAGAGAGAAGTGCTCCAAGAGTTGTGTGCATGCGTGCTTCTATCATTCTATACCCAATAGGATGTATACTTACAATGCACCAAATTAGAAATATTTTTAAAAATTCAATATGCTCGCATTCTTGCTCTTTGCAGTTTGGTTATAATGTGGACTTTTGAAGAATTGTAGCCGGCTCAAACCAGTCCTCACGTGGGTTGCCGTTTGACTCTACTTCCCCTCTCCTGGCTTTTCGTTGGTTTTGTTTTACTTTTCACTTCTGATTCAGATAAAATGATCTTTTATTTATAAGGTTCAAGTGATCATTTCAATCTACTTATATGGAATTGGCCTCAATACTACCATGACAAGTTTTTTTTTTTTTTTTTTTTGCTGTACTGGGGATTGAACCCAAGGACATTCTACTTTCAAGCTCCACCCCCAGCCCTATTTTTTATTCTTTATTTTGAAACAGGGTCTCACTAAGTTGCGGAGGGCCTCACTAAGTAGCTGAGGCTGGTCGCGAACCCGGATCCTCTGGTCTCAGCCTCCCAAGTACTGGGATTACGAGCATGAGCCACCATGCCCGGCTCCATGACAAGATTTTATTAATTTGTTTTGAACCATTCAGGAGTATGTCGATGTCTTGAGCCAAATCACTGGTAAAACTGAAATCAAACAAGAAAACAAAGCTAGGTATGGTGGTGCATGCCTGTAATCTCAGTTTTTGGGAGGCTGAGTCAGGAGAATTTAAGTTCAAAGCCAGCCTCAGCAACTTAGTGAGACCCTCAGTGACTTAGTGAGCCCCTGCATCAAAATTAAAAAAAAAAATTAAAGCCGGGCATGGTGGTGCATGCTTGTAATCCCAGTACTTGGGAGGCTGAGACAGGAGGATCACAGGTTAGAGGCCAGCCTCAGCTACTTAGTGAGACGCTGTTTCAGAATAAAGAATAAAAAAATAGGGCTGGGGGTGTGGCTAGAAGGTAGAATGTCCCTGGGTTCAATCCCCAGTACCGCAAATTAATTAATTAATTAATTAATTAAAAATTTAAAAAAATAAAAAGATGGAAATGTAGTTCAGAGGTAGAATGTCCCTGGGTCCCACCCCCAGTAACTAACACACACACACACACGATGATCTTTTGGCTTGCAAGTATAATAAAGGTCTAGACGTAGAGTAATAAAGATCTACTTATCATATCAACTTTAAGCAAGTACTGCTGATCTTCCTAAAAGTCAACTCATCATCTGCAAAAATATCTAAGGTAGGATTAAATACCTGCCAATCATCTGCCAATGACTGTGGCATCATGAACTTGCTATAATCTCGTGTCTAATTTTGCTCGACTTTTCTCGATATCTTTGTTGACTCATAATATATTGTTGACTCAATATATTTGACTCCTAATATATTGTTGACTCAATATATTTGTTGACTAAAAAGTGCACTGGTCCCCAAAAGATGTCACATATGACTTTCTTCCTCTGCGATGCTCATGATGCGTCCTGGGTCTCACACAAGCCTTGCATGCTTACGTAGACTCCTCAGTGATGGGGTACCCCTTACCTGTGATAAACACACGCTTTCCTACGCTCCTCACTGAAGCAAAGAAAGACCTCCTGAAGGGTAAGATGGTTTTGACAGCATGATTCATTTTTTTCCTAAGCCATAAGTATTGAAAGTACAAACAAACAAACAAACAAACAAAGCCTGTCAGGTTGGCTGTCACATATAATTAGACGACAGTGGCTGCTAGGAGACCTCTGTTTATTTCGGGCACAATGAAATGAGCAATG
Source organism: Glis glis (assembly GCA_004027185.1). NCBI lineage: Eukaryota > Metazoa > Chordata > Mammalia > Rodentia > Gliridae > Glis > Glis glis. The sequence goes on along the minus strand of PVJS01003003.1, from coordinate 36,405 downwards.
TTTCGCTGTGATTGTGCAAGCGGTAGATTTAATAAACCAGGCATGGACGCCTGCTGGATGAAATGGTTCTGTCTTTTCACCCTCAAAGAACATGCCTGAGATTAGTCTGCAGATAACGGTGGCCCAGGAATGAAGATTTGGTGCAAAGAAATATGAAAAGCATGTTTCATACTCAAAGAACATACCATAGGTTATTCTCCAGATAAAGATAGCCCAGGAATGAAGATTGGGTTCTGAGAATTATAAAAAAGCATGTGTCATACTCAAAGAACATGTCTGAGATTAATCTCTAGATAAAGGTGGTCCAGGAATGAAGATTTGGTGCAGAGAATTATATAAAGCATGGCTTTTGGAACTCAGGAACCCAGACTTATCCATTTTTGCACTACCATTAACTGGCTCTATGACTTCAGGTCAAACTTAAGGTTCGTTCAGTCTTCATATCCCTAAAATGAGGGGCTTGGACTGAATTCATTTCTCTGTTCCTTCTCTGGAAGCATTAAAGTATGTTTGGAGCTGGGCGTGGTGGCGCATGCTTGGAATCCCAGTACTTGGGAGGCTGAGACAGGAGGATTGCAGGTTCACAGTCAGCCTCAGCTACTTAGTGAGGCCCTCCTCAACTTAGTGAGACCCTGTTTCAAAATAAAGAATAAAAAAAATAGGGCTGGGGGTGTAGCTCGGAGGTAGAATGGCCTTGGGTTCAATCCCCAGTACCACAAAAAAAAAAGTACGTTTCGCATTAAACAGACACTATTCAATTGACTCCGATTCTACTTTGCTTTTTACTGGATATTTCATTAGTGGTAGAAATCAATGTTGTTGTTTTTTTCTTAATCTAGTGGATATTGGAAGCTACAAAGGAAAGCAGGGGGCAAAAGTTGACCAGTAAAAGATTCAAAGGTTCCTGTTTCATATGCCGGGCATGGTAGCACACCCCTGTCATCCCAGTACTTGGGCGGCTGAGACAGGAGGATCACAGGTTCCAGGCCAGCCTCATCAACGTAGCAAGACCCTCAGCAACTCAGTGAGACCTGGTTTCAAAATAAAAAAATAAAAAGGGCTGGGGTGTATCTTGGAGGTAGAATGCCCCTGTGTTCACCTGTTTTCTTAGCTGAATCTATAAATATCAAGGGGGTATCTAAGAAAACGATCCCTTCTTATTAATTATTATTAATTATTGTCCTTATACAATTAAAAGTTAAAATATTCCTGGTGTGCTTTATTGAATTTGAATATTTAATTCTGCAAAGCCAACGCCCATCCCTCTCCTCTTTATTTGCTAGTCTTATGCCTTGCTGGTCACCTGGTCCAAAGAGGCCAGTAAAAGCGGACCCGTAAATTTTCAGGAATTTTTCAAGCCAGTTATTAAATACAGGCATTATTAAAATTAAATAATATTGACTCACAATTAAGTACATTAAAAGCCATGCAACAAACTTGAACGCGGCCAGGCGTTGTGGCGCACGCTTGTAATCCCAGTACTTTGGGAGGCGGAGACCGCAGGATCCGGGTTCGCGGCCAGCCTCAGCCCACTTGCTCTCTCTCTCTCTCCCTGTCTCTCTCTCTCTCTCTCTCTCTCTCTACTTAGTGAGGCCCTCCACAAATTCGTGAGACCCAGTTTCAAAATAAAGTATAAAAAATAGGGCTGGGGTTGTAGCGCGGAGGTAGAACGCCCCTGGGTTCAATCCCCGGTACTGCAAAAAAAAAAAAAAAAAACTTGAACGCATTTTTTTTCAAACATTTTACTCCCTCTTCCCATGATCTATGCTCCTGAATTTATTTACACCTATTTTATCTGAGTAGAGGCAATCCTATATAATGGTATGCTACTGAACGTCCCTCCTCACACCACATTTGATGATGTCAGATTGCCACAATACCATGAAATTTCGCAAGCCTCTGCTGAGAAGTTGCCTGTGCTGAGAATTTACACCAGGGAAATACGCACATGCTATAAATTGAGGCTTGGTTTATTGTTTTGCCATTTGCTTAGACTTAAGAGAGTGAGGGAGAAAATGTTAATAATGGGGATTAAATTTATGTGTGTCATGCCGATGGCTGTTACAAGTGCCAAAAATTGAGGAAATGTGCTAGTGTTCAGAAATTTTAGCAAAGAAAAGTCACTCACTCATATGCGATTCTGATATACGTCTTCATTGTTTCATTTCATATTACTCATTAATTCAAATGAAAACATCAACCAATTTTCATGTTGGAACTACACACAGGAATTGGAAATCAGGCTTTGGCTATGGATAAAAGAGTTTGAAAAAAGTCGGTGAAGCCTTCTACGTGAATCTCTTGGCTCTACGGAATTGATAATAAAAAGTAGTGCATATATTACCATTATTTATAAACGGTGGCCTGCACATCTTTTCTAGCAATGGGTAAAACACTTATATATGTAACACACATTCTACTCCAGACACCTATTTGTTAAACATTTCCCAACACACCACTAGTTTTTGCCTTCAGAATTGAATCTAAACTCATCAGCAACTTGCTTCCATGATTTCCCTTGCATCGAGGGATGACAATTGATTATAGTTCTGGCTAATCGAAAGCCTGAGACACATTTTAATAATTTGTAGAAAGGAAGATTCCTATGAAAAGAAATTCCCTGAATCTTCTTTCCTGCTGTAGACATTTTTGGGGATTAAGTAAATGTTATAAGTTATAGCTGCTATCTTGCAAATCGGAAAGGAAAATTAAGAGTCATATAGCAGTTATCTGGAGTTTTGTTATCACAAAGTCATTACAACCATACCTGGGCCTGGTGTGGTGGTGCAGGCCTGTCATCCCAGTACTTGGGAGGCTGAGATGTAGGCGTTACAGGTTGGGGGACAGCCTCAGCTACTTAGTAAAACCCTCAGCAACTTAGCAAGACCCTGTTTCTCTCTCTATCTCTCTCTCTCTCTCTCTCACACACACACACACACACACAGGGCTGGGGATATAGTTTGGAGGTAGAATGTCCCTAGATTTAATCCCCAGTACCAGATCAATAAATAATAAATAAAATAGGGCTGGGGGTGTAGGTCAGAGGTGGAAATCACCCCATTGGCTTCAACCATCAGTACCACACACACACAAAAAAAAAAGTTCAAAACTTCCTAGAATTACCTCTCTTTGGTTTCCCCTTCCTTTCCCTCCTCTTCCTCTTTTTTTGTTTCCAATGACCCCATTATTATTATTATTATTATTATTATTATTATTATTATATTTGTTATATGGATCAAATACATACAACATAAAGTTTACCAACACAACCAGTTTTAAGTGTGTGATTCAGTGGCATTAAGAACACTCGTACTTTTGTGTAATGCTCACATCAATCTACCTGCAGAACTCGTTTCATCTTGCAGTACTGAAGATCTATACCTATCAAGCAATAAGTCATCTTCCTTCTCTCTCTCTAACCCAAGGCCCGGGAACCACCGTCTACTTCCTGTCTCTATGAACTTAACCACTCTAGGCACTTCTCTTACAACTGGAATAATAAAATATTTGTCTTTCCATGACTGGCTGGGTTCATCCATATTGTAACATCTGGCAGAATTTCCTTCCTTTTTAAAGCTAAATAATATTCCACTATATGTATATACCCCTTTTGTCTATCCATTCATACTTATTTATTTATTTACTTACTTACATATTTGTGTGTGATACTGGGGATTGAATCCAGGGGTGTTTATTTATTTATTTATTTACTTTCTTACTTACTTATTTGTGAGTGGTACTGGGGATTGAACCCAGGGGCGTTTATTTATTTATTTATTTACTTACTTTCTTACTTATTTGTGTGTGGTACTGGGGATTGAACCCAGGGGCGTTTATTTTTTTATTTATTTACTTACTTTCTTACTTATTTGTGTGTGGTACTGGGGATTGAACCCAGGGGCGTTTATTTACTTACTTATTTATTTATTTATTTATTTATTATTTATTTACTTACTTATTTATTTGTGTGCAGTACTGGGGATTGAACCCAGGGGCGTTTATTTACTTACTTATTTATTTATTTATTTATTATTTATTTACTTACTTATTTATTTGTGTGCAGTACTGGGGATTGAATCCAGGGGCGTTTTGCCTTCCAGCTACCAAGGCAGACATGCTAGATGTGCGCTTTGCCAAAGTTCTAGGCATCTCTAAGTTAGTCAGAATTTCGTCGCTGTGACCGCAACGTTGGCCATGAACAACATACAGGAGATCAAGTTTATTTTGGCTCAGAGGTTAGAGTCCCAAGATTGGCCACGCCATTGCTTTGGGGCTGACGCCAGGTAGGACATTGTGGCTGCTTGGCTCCTGGGGACAGGGAAGCAGCGAAGGAAAAAGAGGCTGCAGACAAGATAGAGAGTCCCCGAAGGCATGCCCCCAAAGACCCCTCTTTTAACTAAGCCCCGCCACCATCCGGGTGTGGTGGCGCACGCCTGTAATCCCAGTGCTTGGGAGGCTGAGACAGGAGGATGGCAACTTCGAGGACAGCTTCAGCAACTTAGCGAGACTTTCGTCAACTTAGCAAGACCCTGTTTCAAAATTCAAAATAAAAAGGACTGGGGGTGCCATGGGCGTGGTGGCGCACACTTGTAATCTCAGTACTTGGGAGGCTGAGACCTGAGGATCCGGCCAGCCTCAGCTACTTAGTGAGGCCCTCTGCAACTTAGTGAGACCCTGTTTCAAGATAAAGAATAAAAAAATAGGGTTGGGGGTATAGCTTGGAGGTAGAACGCCCCTGGATTCAATCCCCAGTTCCAGAAATAAAAAAGGACCGGGGTGTAGCTCAGTGGTAGAACGCTGTGGGGTTCAATTCCAAATACCAAAAATAAATAAATAAGCCCCTAAGCCCCACCACTTATAGCCTCCACCACCTGTCAATAGTCCGCTCAGGTATCAATGGATTAATCCATGGATCAGGACACAGCCCTCATGATTCAATCATTTTCCAAAAGCCCCACCTCTGGATAGGGCTGCACTGGGGACCCAGAGTTCAACACAGGAGTCTCTGGGGAACACTCCACACCCAACCCATTACGACGACCAACATTAACCAGCACGTGTTATTCCTACCTTTTCCTAACTGTGGATAATGATGCTGTGAGCATGCTCATACTGCTGGGTTCTCTAGACAGCTTTCAGTTCTTCTAGACAGATACCCCAAAATGGAATTACTGGGTTCCACACTTCTCTTTGGAGTCTTAGCAGTGAGATCCTATTCCTTGATTATTTGTTATTTATTTATTTATTTATTTATTCATTCATTCATTCATTCATACTGGGGATTGAATCCAGGGGTGTTCTACCTCTGAGCTACACCTCAGCCCTTTTTATGTTCTATTTTGGAACAAGGTCTTGCTAAATTGCTGAGGGCCTCCCTAAATTGTTGAACCTGGCCTCCAACCTTCAATCCTTCTGTCTCAGTCTCCCAAGTACTGGGATTACAGGTGTGCACCACCAAGCCTAACTATGCTATTGTTTTGTTGTTGTTGTCGTTTTTTGCAGTACCAGGGATTGAACTCAGGGGCGTTTTACCTCCGCACTACACCCCCGGCCCTATTTTTTTATACTTTATTTTGAAACCGGGTCTCACGAAGTTGCGGAGGGCCTCACTAAGTAGCTGAGGCTGGCCGCGAACCCGGATCCTCTGGTCTCCACCTCCCATGTACTGGGATTACAAGCATACGCCACCATGCCTGGCTTGCTATTGTTTTTGAATCATAATCTTTTCCTCATCATTTCCTCTCTCACTCCTTTTTATCTTTTCCTTCTAACCTCTACCCCTCTCTCTCCTTTAACTCCTTTTTACTTCCTTTGGCCCCTGCCTCTTTCTCTCCTCGCTTGTCCTCTGGTGAGGCTGTAGATGTGTGAGAGGACCGCTGGCAGCAGGCACGGGCTGCTTCCCTGTCACAGGCAGGGTCCCCAGCCCAGCAGGCCTTCGGCCCCCGCAGGTGGGGGAGCTTAGAGGAGAAGGAGAGCCATCTGGAGACACCATATGGGTGGTGTGGTGTGAATTCACATGACGAGGCTCAGAAATAGAAAGAGGAGGTTTGACTTCTCTCAATTAAAAAAAAAAAAGGAGAAGAAGAAAGAAAGAATTTGAAGGGGTGTTAATATGGAGAGATTCCAGTTTACAGCATGAACATCGTTTTTCTAAGTGTTCAGAGATGGCTATAAACTTTGTAAAGCTTGAAAATATTTCCACATTTATATAATTATGGAATGACATACATCTCATGTATTTTGCTGTTATTGCTTTGGCAGCTTCAGGAATACTGTTGATTTAGAGTAGTAAATCCATACATGGTCGGATTAAAAGAGGAAGGAGGGTCGCGGGTTCGAGGCCACCTTCAGCAACTTAGCAAGGCTCTCAGCAACTAAGCGAGATCCTGTTTCCAAATAGAAAATAAAATAGGGCTGGGGGTGTAGCTCAGAGGTAGAATATCTCTGGGTTCAATCCCCAGCACAACAAATAAATAAGTAAATAAATAAATAAATAAATAAGTAATAAATAGTTACCCTGGGAATCCCCCCCCATATGCCATATGTACAACCAACTTCTCAGATAAACTAGAACAGAATTTTGGATACTTGATATAAAATAGAAAAAATATTGTGGAAATGAAATATATATATTTTAACAGAATTTTGATAATTGATATAAAATAATTGATATAAAATAGAAAAAATATTGTGGAAATGAAATATATATATTTTAACAGAATTTTGATAATTGATATAAAATAATTGATATAAAATAGAAAAAATATTGTGGAAATGAAATATATATATATATTTTTTAAACCATAACTTTTATTAGTTTATCCTACTCCTCAGCCATCTTCCGTATGGTTTTAAAATTTCTGGCCTAGGAATCGGGAGAGCTATATTTCATTTCTAACCCTGGTCTTTTCCAGAATTTTACTCAAATAGTTTTGGTTTCATGTGACTCCCTTGCCACGTTTCCAAAATAAATCCATATAAAAGATCTCTGGAATCAGATATTTGGCAGTTGTGTTTAAGCCTTTTTTTTTTTTTTTTTTGGCACTGGGACTGGGGATTAAACCAGAGGCATTCTACCTTAAAGTTATATCTCCAGCCCTATTTTATATTTTATTTTGAAACAGGGTCTCGCTAGGTTGAGGCTGGCCTCAAACATTGCGATCCTCCTGTCTCAGCCTCCCAAGTACTGGGATTAGGGGCAGGCACCATCACGCCTGCTGGGTTTATGATTTTGAGTTCACTCTAGTGGGTAAACGAGCAAAGCAATTAAGATAGAACTATTGCATTGTACACTAAAATGATCTGGGATTTGTGTCAGAAAAAATTGAATAGATTGCCTGATGAAAGAGATTAGTGTGGTGAGCCTTATAATTAATGACAATGTTTTAATGATGGCTGTTTTACAAGCTAACCTCCTATCTTCTGTATAATCGAATGAACATAGGGGCACGTCCCCATTAAAAGACACGTGCAGAGCAAGAGGGAAAAAGGAGAAGGACTTGTTACCTAGAATATTCGGTTCATTTCTGGGCATATGGTTTTTAAAGTTGTCTATATTTACATAAACAATGAAACTTATGACTTATGTTCTGGGAAGGGTGAAGAGGTCGCGCGCGCGCGCGTGTGTGTGTGTGTGTGTGTGTGTGTGCGTGTATGTGTTACTAGGGATCTAACCCAGGGACATTCTACCTCCAAGCTACACCCCCAGCCCTATTTTTTATTCTTTATTTTGAAACAGGGTCTCACTAAGTTGCTGAGGGTCTCACTAAGTTGCTGAGGCTGGTTGTGAACCACATTTAACACGAAGAATGGTTGAATAAATGGAATAAGAAGATCCAGTTCAAAGCAGGGGGCATGGTACTTCTCCAGAAACATCTGAAGGAATGTTTTGGAGAAACCGAGTTACTATTCTCTTATATGGGTTAAAGGAAGTTCATTAATTTATTTCACAAATAATGAGTACATAAAATGTGTCAGCCAAGAATCCAGATACCATGACCAGATATAAAAGAAGAACAAACATGGCACCTGTTTTCATGGAAATTTCATCCCAGAATACTGTCAATCTTAGGTCTAAATGTAAAATTGTAAATTTGATAAGCACGTTGGAGAAGATAAATTGGTCTAATTACTGGGGTCAGAAGTGTTTCCCAGGGAAGAAACAATTGAATTGGAGTCTTAAAAACTAAATCAATGTATAAGAAGGAATTAACTTTGCCAAATTTTTTTTTTGCAAAAAATGGTTTTGTGTGTGTGTGTGTGTGCGTGTGTGTGTGTGTGTGTGTGTGCGTGTGTGTGTGTGTGTGCGTGTGTGTGTGTGTGTGCACGTGCATGTGCGCACACGTGCATGTCTGTCTGAGCATGTAAATAAATCGAAGAGTATTCTAGGTAAAACAAAAACAAAAACAAAAAGAACAGAATATGCTAAGGTCTTATAATTCCAGAAACATGGTCTGACTGAACAACAAAACAGGCGGCTGAGACGAGTTCAAGGAGACTATGGAACGAGTAGAGGTTTTAAGAAGAAGGTGTGCTAGTCACTGTGGCACACACCTATAATCCCAGTACTTGGGAGGCTGAGACAGGAGAATTGCAGGTTGGAGGCCAGCCTCAGCAACTTAGAGAGACCCTCACACAACCTAGCAAGACCCTGTTTCAAAATAAAACATAAAAAGGGCCGGGGTGTAGCTCAGAACTAGAATACTTCTGGGGTCAATCCCTAGGACCCTACCCCCCCAAATAAGGAGCTAAACTGTGTTGGAGTTTATAGGTCATACAGACTACTGAGAATCTACTAAGTCTTTCATGCATGAGGTGGAGTCTGAAATATTGCTACATATTTAGATATATACAGTTTGAAAACCATTGGAAGAGACAAAACTGGCCATGGATTAACCAGTTAGCAAGCTCACCTCTGCAGACGAGGAACAGTGAGCCCATGGCTTTAACCTTCAAGTAGAGGTAAGGCATGGTGGTAGAGAGAAGTCGGTAATTGTGTAGGATATTTAGGAATCAATATCAGCAATTTTTTTTTGTTGGACTGTGCTGAGGGGGGGGGTTCCAAGGATGAGTTCTGAGCTTCCGGTTTGTGCAAACGGTCAATGGGTATGCTTTTGGTGTCACTGGTAAGATTGCCCTGCAGGAGGCCAGGTCTGAAGACATGTGCATAGAGATTATGGGAGACACGTGCATAGAGATTATGGGTTGGAGCCAGGCTTAGTGGCACATGCTTGTAATCCCACTACTTGGGAGGCTGAGACAGGAGGATCGCAGGTTAAAGTCCAGCCTCGGCAATTTAGTGAGGCCCTCCTCAACTTAGCAAGACCCTCTTTCAAAATAAAAATAATAAAATAGGACTAAGTGTAGCTCCAAGGTAGAATGCTCCTGGGTTCTATCCCCAGTAACACACACATACACACACACACACACACACACACACACACACACACATTTCCAGTATTCATGCCTTACTATGGTAGTCTGGTTTCAATTCTTTTGTGTAGATAGCTGCACGGTCTGTAACTGCCAAACTACAGAACCAGCCGAGATGTCCATCAACAGATGAATGGATTACAAAATTGTGGGATATACGCACAATGGAATTCTACTCAGCCATAAAGAACAAAATTATGTCATTTGCAGGGAAACAAATAAAACTGGAGACTATTATGCTAAGTGAGATTAGTCAGTCACAAAAAGTGAAAGGTTGGATGTTCTCCCTCACATGCGGAATCTAGGGAGAAACTGGGAGCCAGGAGGGACTCCAGACAAAGGAGGAGAAACCTTAGTGGAGTGAAGGAGGGGACCTACCTGAGGGAGATGGGTGGGGGGAAGAAGACTTGAAGAGGGAAACACCTCAATGGACATGATGCACATACACAAACTCATCAAAGCCAATCACTGTGCTGAGCACTGGAACGTGGGGAGGGAGAGGGAGTCGGGTGAGAACTGGGGGAGGCTCACCGAGTGCTGTGTGCATGTGTGCCTCTATAACCCGGAACTGCATCAAGATGTAGGACTACAATGCACCAATAAAAAAGAAGGAAGGAAGGAAGGAAGGGGGGAGAGAGAGAGAGAGAGAGAAAGAAGAGAAAGAAAGAAGAAAGGAGAAAGAAAAGAAAGAGAGAGAGAAAGAAAGAAAGAGAAAGAAAGAAAGAAAGAAAGAAAGAGAAAGAAAGAAAGAAAGAAAGAAAGAAAGAAAGAAAGAAAGAAAGATACATAGATAGATAGATAGATAGATAGATAGATAGATAGATAGATAGATAGATTATGGGTTGGAACAGGCCATGCTGAATTTTCTTGTAATGTTAAAAATTCTAAATCCCCAAGACCTCATACACAGAGGGTGTAGAGAGTCAAGTCACAGATGAGTATTCATGAAAGGCAGAGTCACCAGAAAGCCAGAGAGAGAGAGAGAGAGAGAGAGAGAGAGAGAGATAGGGCAAATGAAGGAAGACCTTTGCAATCGCAGGCTGGCTCTTGCTGGTCCCCATCTTGTTCGACAGCAACGCTGAGGCAAGCATAAACGGAGTCCTGAGCAAATATTCAGTAAGAATGCCCCCGTGCGACATTACCCGGAGGTCTGTGTTCAAGGTTGAACACACACGGACCCAAAACAAAAACCAAACAAACAAAAATCAAAGCCTTTCTACGCCTGTGTCTCCCGTGCTTGGCGCCCAGCCTCAATGCCTGCTGGTCATTCAAGCTGTTAATAAAAAGAGGGCAACCTCTCCCCCCACGGCAAAAGAGAAAGAAAGAAAGAAAACGCCCGATGGAAGAAAGACAAAAAGCCAAACCAGGAAGGAAGTAGCTGAGGGAGGAGAAAACAAAGTCAATAAGCGCTATCGCTATGGATCAGGGGTGCTTTAAGAATGTAAACATTCAATAGGGAAAGGGAAACAGAAACATAATTGTAGCGGCTGTTTAATATTTGCATAGCTTTCATTGGGATGTTCACTACAGCTCAGACTTCTTCAAGAACATTCCTGCATAACCAGGGTGTGCCTGGGATTTAAAGCAGCATTTTCTTCAGTCGTCTGAACCATTGAATGAAATAGCTTTGCATGCCCATTAAGCACTAGGTCCTTTCTCTAACTTTGCCCTTCCTTCCTTCCTTCCTTCCTTCCTTCCTTCCTTCCTTCCTTCCTTCATACTTGGGATTGAACTCAGGGGCATGCCACCTCCAAACTACACCCCCGCAGCCTGTTTTATTTTTGAAACAGGGTCTCACTAAATTGCTGAGGCTGGCCTTGAACCTGAGGTCCTCCTGTCTCAGCCTCCCAAGTACTAGGATTACAGGGGTGCACCACCATGCCCGCTGCTAGGTCCTTTAAAAGTTATTGCATTTACAAAAACAAATTGTAGGACATGTGTGATGTTGGCCTGTTAATCAACGATGCTACTTGTAATATCTTCAAGCTTTTACAATGCTGGTAGTGACAGCACATGAGGCTATGGAAAAATAATAGAATGCCTTTCCCAGATGTCCTGGGTTTGGGACAGAATGATGTCACTGAGAGTCACTGAGAAATCAATCCATCTCCACCTTGACTCCTCGTCAGCTTTGTCTCAGAAGCTGTCAGCAACTTGAGGCTTTTCAAATGATCATTTCTTTGGTTGCCTCCGGGCTGTGAAACCATGCACGTTATTAATTGATGTAATTAAACACATAAGGCAACACTTGCAAAAATTTTGTGCTGTGAAAATTAGCTAGAGTTTTACAGTAAAAAGGCAATTAATGCCAAAGGGAAAAAAAGAATAAAAAAATACATGTGATTCTGGTGCTTTTTTTTGTGTGTGATATTATCATAATCAGGAAACTTTTTTTTTTTTGAGGTACTAGGGATTGAACCCAGGGGCTTTCACCCCCAACCCTATGTTATTTTTTATTTGGAAGCAGGGTCTCGCTAGGTTGCTGGGGGTCTCACTAAGTTGCTGAGGCTGGCCTTGAACCTACAATCCTCCTGTCTCAGCCTCCCAAGTACTAGTATTTATTTATTTATTTATTTATTTACTTATTTTATTTATTTATTTTGGTACTGGGGATCAAACCTAGAGACATTCTACCACTGAGCTACACCCCCAGCCATTTTTCTATTTTCATTTTGAAACAGGGTCTTGCTAAGTGATTAAGAATGCCCCGAGGTTGCTGAGGCTGGCCTCCAACCTGTGATCCTCCTGTCTCAGCCTCCTAAGTACTGGGATTACAGGCAGGTACTACAAAGCCTGGCTCTGGCTACTACTAAGTTATACATTTTTTATTTATTCAACATCCCTTTTATATAGGAGACTAGATTCTGATTACATTACTGATACGCTTTTATTATTTTTTAGAAAGTGACTAGCACTGTGTATGGTGTCAAACATTTTTTTAAATAAAATAAGCACTCATTATATGCCAGGCAAAATTTTAGCTGCTATATATTCATTTTTGTTACAACTATTTAATGTACCTCCCTTATTAAAGAAACACTCAGTAAAAATGATGTTATTAAAATGAAATAAAAACGCCCTTCCACCACAGAGATTTGTTTAAATTCCACTTATATTCACATATCTTTACTGGCTGAAGTATTCCCAGTGACCACTTTATCAATAAATAGCTATATGACAAAATTTACCGTGTTTACTGCTCCATCCAATCAAATATATGATTAGCGATAGAAGAAATAAGGGGCCCTATTTTATTTATGCATGTATCCTTGGTTTCTGAAATTGAATAAGGACATGAAAAATGTTTGTTGAATGAATGAAATATCAGCTGTGACTAGTTTATGCCTGCAGATACAGTTATGCCATTACTCAGCCTCCTGAGGAAAAATATAGGAATCATATCTGTGCCTATTGATCATGTCTAAGATCAGAACTCTGCATAGAGGCTTATTTATAGACACCAATATTTATTAAATGTGTCAGAGAATAAAAAGCATAGTGCATAGAAAATGAAATGGAAAGAAGTAAAGTCTGTGTCTGACAAGGCTCTAAGGTGAGGACTATTATTCCCCCCCATTATATTGATGTAGAAATTGAGGCACAGAGAAGTTAAGGGTCTTGCCTGAGGTTACAGAGTGAAGGAGTAGAAAGGCCAATATTTGAAGTTAGGAGAGATAATTCTGGAGTATACCCTATTGGCAAATATACTAGATAAAGGCCAAACCAGGAGGGGACTTTGAAAATCATCTTATTTTTTCTAAGAGTTATCAAGAAGTGGCAATTGAAAGGCTTTAAGGAGAAGGGGATGATGGAGGAGTGCCATTTGGAGGTGTCGATTCTGAAAAGGCCAATCTGTCTACCGTACGTGTGCCAAAAAAAAATATGAGAAAGATTTGATCTTATCCAGGCATGGTGTATAATGATTACATGGTGTATGCCTGTAATCACAGTACTTGGGAGGCCAAGACAGGAGGATCGCAGGTTCGAGGCCCACTTCAGAAACTTAGCGAGACCCTTAGCAACTTAGCAAGACTCTATTTCAAAACAAAAAATAAAAAGGGTTGGGGTTGGGGGTGTAGCTCAGAGGTAGAATACCCCTGGGGGTTCAATGTCCAGAACCAAACACACACACACACACACACACACCATAGAGACTTGACATCAACAGTGACATAAAAGTAGTTATTTGAAATCTCCTAAAAATCCTCATGTTTTCTCTGAGGCTGATCACTGGCCAGCACATTGCAAAGAATGTAGACTGTGCTAATGAGACTAAGAGCTATAACTTGTCCAAAAGGATGATTTATTGGAAAAGTGAGACTTGCCTGTGCGAATTCACCTCTCCTTTGCAGGTAAACACTGTGTGATGCCTGGGATCCCACACTGAAAGCATATGGTTCACCGGGCGCGGTGGCGCACGCTTGTCATCCCAGTACTTGGGAGGCTGAGACCGGAGGATCCGGGTTCGTGGCCAGCCTCAGCTACTTAGTGAGGCCCTCTGCAACTTCGTGAGACCCGGTTTCAAAATAAAGTATAAAAAATAGGGCTGGGGGTGGAGCTCAAAGGTAGAAAGCCCCTGGGTTCAATTGCTGGTACCACAAAAAAAAAAAGAAAGCATGTGGTTCCCAAGACAGCAAGATTCAGAGGTAGGATTTTTGGGCAGTGGTTGGATTCTGAGGCCTGACATCATCCATGGACTGATCCATTTGATGGATGATTTGTGCATTGATAGCTGGATGGACGACTGGAGGTGGGACCAAACTGGAGAAAGGACATCACTGGGGGCATGCCTTGCCTTGGATGGTTTTATCTTCTCCCTAGACCATTCCTCTCCCCGTCCCTCCTCTCCTCCTCCTCCTCTCTCTCTCTCTCTCTCTCTCTCTCTCTACCTGTCCCTCTTCTCCTTCTCTCTCTCTCTCTCTCTCTCTCCCTCTCTCTCTCTCTCTCTCTCTCTCTCTCTCTCTCGTTTCCCAGCTGCCATGAGTGGAGCGACTCTCCTCCACCATGCCTTGTGTTCATGATGCTCCTACCTTGGAGCCAGTCAACTATGGACTGAACCTCTGGAACCACGAGCCAAAATAAATCTTTCTTTCTCCAAGCTGTTCTTGTCAGGTATTTGGGGCACAGCGGTGCAAACCTGACTAACCCACATGGTGGACTATTTTCCCAGGATGTGGTAGCACATCACCTGAAGGTTAGTGGCTTAAAACATCAGCGATTTATTATCACCCTGTTATTGAGTGTCCCAAGTCCAGCTACAGCGTGGCTTGGCTGGATCCATTAGAGTTGTCCAGGTGTCGGACAAAGGCCCGAACTGCTTTTCTGGCACCTGGAAGTATATATTGAGGCCGATGTCCACCTCTTTCACAACCAGCCATCCTGGGTCTACCATCCTATGACTTTTGTCTTTCTGCCTCATCTCTCCAACGCATTTCTTCTGCCTGAACATTCTACCTTGGTCTTCTGCATTTATGTATTTATGTATTTATTATTTATTTATTCATTTATTTATTTATTTGACAGAGCCCAGGGTCATTCTACTCCTAAGATACAACCCCAGCCCAGTTTTATTTTTTACATTGGAATAGGGTCTCACTAAGTTGCTGAGGCTGGCCTCGAACCTGTGATCCTTCTGGCTCAGCCTCCCAAGTACTGGGATTACAGGCATGCGCCACCATGTCCCGCTCAGTCTTCTGCTTTTAAGGGCCCGTGGGATTTCATTGGAGCCACTGGTATAATGAAAAATAGTCTCTCTAAATTAAGGCCAATTTATGAGCAATCTAGACTCCATCCGTAATATTTCTTCAAGGCGATACCTAGCTTAGTGTTAGTTTGAATAACTGGAAGAGGGAAATCTCCTGGGGCCATTTTTAGAATTCTGCCCCCCTTATACGCTCTCCATTTTTTGATGTACCTATCACTTGGGATTCATTATATAACACGTAGAATATTCTGGAATTGAGTTTGTAGTTAATTTCAATCACTATAAATACACATATTTTTTCCCTTTCTTTCTTTAGTCATTAAACAAGAGTCACATAAAAACACGTTCTCTAGAAAGAAATCATAATTTCTAGTGCTTCGGGGTAGATATGTCATTAAATTTCTAGTCAGGGTATATGAATAGAGATTGAAAGCCCCAAAATAAATTTCTTAATATGATAAATGAAGATATGCGACTCATTCCAATTATCTTTCCAGCAACTCATCATTCCTCCGGGATTTCATATTGCTATTTCAGATACAAATGACATATTTTATTCAGCTACACCAGCATTAATAATTTCATAGCCAACTATGACAAAAAAAAACAAGGGCACTTTTGATGACAGATGAGGGACTTAGTAGAAGTGAATTCTGATTTCACTTATTTTACCATCGATAGCAATACTTCTTGCAACTAAAGAAGGGTACGGCATGGTAAATAAATTATGGTAAACAAATTAGTCAATATTAGTATTTTATGGTAGTATCCATGCTGCAGCTAAGTCAATCTTTGCAAACATATTAGATGCTTCAGAGATGCCCTTAATGCAATTGGTATATGATATCCCTGATTCTTAAAATATACCCTTATTGGTGCATTGTAATTATACATCATCATGAGGTTCAGAGAGATAGAAACACACATGCACGCAGTGCTTGGTGTGTTCCCTTCCACATGCTACCGTACTCCTTCCTCCTCCCCATACATGTTACCATTCCCCATACATGTTACTGGGTTTGGTATTGATCATTCTGGGTATGTACATAGCAATATTTGACTTCATGAAGGGAACAGTTCAGGTATTACTGATTTCTATTTTTGTGCTAGGGATTGAACCCAGAGGCATTCTACCTCCAAGTTATGCCCCCAACCCGATTTTATTTCTTATTTGGAAACAGGGTCTCACTAAGTTGCAGAGGGCCTAGCTATGTTGCTGAGGCTGGCTTTGAACTTGTGATCCTCAGGTCTCAGCCTCCCAAGTACTGGGATTACAAGCATGTCCAACCACGCCTGGCTGATATTCCTGACTTTTAAGAAATTACTGTGTATTCCTTAGAAAGTATCTTATTCGAAGACATCTAGTTATTTCAGAAAACATGGCTCTAAAATACAATTAATATGAATAATGACTAATGGTGGCATTTATTCTACAGGCAGATAAAGGAATAAATTAAGTGTTATTTACTGAATTACAAATCTATAGTATTTATGCTCCAGGAAAAAATTATTAGGAAAGATTTAATGAATGGCTAGCCCTTCCTTCCTTCCTTCCTTCCTTCCTTCCTTCCTTCCTTCCTCCCTCCCTCCCTCCCTCCCTCCTTCCTCCTTCCTTCCTTCCTTCTTTCCTTCCTTCCTTCCTTCCTTCCTTCCTTTTTTCTTTTTATGTTTTTGGTACTGGGAATTGAATCCAGGGGCATTCTTCCTCTGAGCTACACCCATAGCCCCATTTTATTTTGAAACAGTTTCTTTAAGTTGCTGAGGCTGGCCTCCGACCTGCGATCCTCCTATCTCAGCCTCCCAAGTACTGGGATTACAGGCCTGCGCCACCACGCCTGACACCATTTTTCTATTTTCAAAAAGCTCTGAAAAATAAGTGAATACCCCAACAGCTAATAGGGAATTGAGTTTCTCTTTCCTAAGGCAGAAACAAGAAATCCAGGAACCACAATGCCTACGGACTTTTTTCAATCTGCCCTACAGGGCGCCCAAAGTCATGTGTCTCGAGTTCAAAGTGAACAATGTATTCATGAGCTCCGTGGGGGATAGGAACTAATGTAAAGAAGATGCTAATTAGAGGGTCATTATAGAATATGCAACATGGTGATTGATCACATCACACAAAACATCTATGCAAATAAGGCACCGAGGGCCAGAAGTTATGAAACAACCATGCAAATGAGGTCAAGAATCCCAGGAGCTTTCAGATCTGTCTTGACGCAGTCACGGGGGAGATCACGGGCTTTGGATGTGATTCATTTCAGAGTTCATGCTCAAGCCGGGCGTGGTGGCGCGCGCTTGTCATCCCAGTACTTGAGAGGCTGAGACCGGAGGATCCGGGTTCGCCGCCAGCCTCAGCTACTTAGCGAGGCCCTGTTTCCAAATAAAGAATAAAAAAAAAATAGGGCTGGGAGTGTAGCCCGGAGGGAGAATGACCCTGGGTTCAATCCCCAGTACCAATAAATAAATGAATAAATAAAAAATGAATAAATAAATAAATAAATAAATCATGCTAAATACACAATGTAACTAAGATGACTTCAAACTGTTTTTCACATGTTGTATGAAAATTATATAGAAGAATAGGAAGATTGGGTGTGGTGGTGCACACCTGTAATCTCAATACTTGGGAGGCGGAGACAGGAGGGTCCCAGGTTCAAGGCCAGTCTCAGCAACATAGTGAGACTCTCAGCAACCTAGGGAGACCCCGTTTCCAAACTTAAAAATTTTAAAGGCCAGGCGTGGTGGCACATGCTTGTAATCCCAGTACTTTGGGAGGTGGAGACTGGAGGATCCGGGTTCACAGCCAGCCTCAGCTCTCTCTCTCTCTCTCTCTCTCTCTCTCTCCTGTCTCTCTATCTCTACTAAGTGAGGCCCTCCGCAACTTCGTGAGACCCGGTTTCAAAATAAAGTATAAAAAATAGGGCCGGGGGCGTAGCACGGAGGTAGAATGCCCCTGCGTTCAATCCCCAGTACCACAAAAAAAAAAGAGAAAAAATTTAAAAAGGTATAGCTTGGAGGTAGAATGTCCCTGGGTTCAATTCCCAGTATCACTACCACCAGAGCAACAACAAAAACAAAAAAGAAAAGAGGAAAGAAAGAAAGAAAGAAAGAAAGAAAGAAAGAAGGAAGGAAGGAAGGAAGGAGAGAAGGAAGGAAGGAAGGAGAGAAAGAGAGAGAGAGAGAGAGAGAGAGAGAGAAAGAAAGAAAGAAAGAAAGAAAGAAAAGTATTCAGAAATCAATTGGTGGTGGTGTAGGAAGATGTCCTTCTCTTCAACCCCAACCCTGCTACTTCTCTGCTTTCTTAAAGGAAATCTGCAAATTCTACCACCATACACAGTGCACGTGCTACTTCCAAACCTCCAAACCCGCAAAGGACTTCTGAGCAGAGCTGCTTGTGGTTGTTTTGGAAGTCCAAAGCCACATTTACCCAGTGTTTCCCCATAATCACTCCATCCTTCCTAACACAACTGCTGAGTGCCGAGAAATGTACAAGTCTATGCCACTGACGGTCTTGTGACACACAAAGAAATTGACATTGTGGCTTGCCACAGCCTAGGGCATTCGCCAATATTTGGATGCACAAAGCGGGGGTCCAGTTCACCTCGCGGACGATGCCTATTAGCTGTAAGGATCGCTGCAGGTCCCAGTCTCTCTCACGATGGTGACATGATGCAGGATGGATCTCCTTCCCCCATCTGCATGAAGCAAAAACCTGAGGGTACCCAGTGATCAATGCTCACAGCCTGCGAGGAATTTAATAACACCACGGGACCCAACCGCTCCCTAATTTATCTGCACCTCAGCTGCATGAGTGCTCAGTATAAATCAGGGGAGGAGGTGGCTATTTCTGCCTTCTCCAAATCTTGCGCCAGGCTCACGAGAACAACCATGTTACTCCCACCAGTTTTCGACTGGTTAACGCCCGTACAAAGCAGGACTGTGAAAAATGACACTGAACTTGAATGAGTGTCAATTTGCAGCAGTATTTCCAAAAGAGGATCACCTTAAAGGGGGGTAGAACACACACACACACACACACACACACACACACACAAACAACTTTGCAATGTAAGATATCCAAATATGTCATCATTACTTATTAGTGTTTACTACTAATTATTATCAGTAATTATTAACATTTATATTACAGAAAATCACGGTTATATTTTATTTATGTATCTATTTATGTATTTATATATTTGTATATTTATGTATTTGTTTATTTATTTATTTATTTATTTATTTATTTATGGTACTGGGGATTGAATCCAGGGGCATTCTACCTCTGAGCTAAACCTCCAACCCTCTTATATATAAACATACATTTCTTTTTAAGCAGGGTCTCAGTTGTTGAGAGTTTTGCTGTATTGGTGAGGCTGTCCTCAAACCTGCAATCCTCCTATCTCAGCCTCCCCAGTACTGACTGGGATTACAGGCATGTGCCACCCCGCCCAGCCCAGAGCTATGTTATCAGTGGGGCAGAGTTCTGTAGAAAATCATGCAATGAGAAAATGAGAGATATTTGTTAAAGAAAATAAAGGGCAGTATGTGCTCTGAGTCTCAATGTGGAATAAATCACAGATTTCCAGACATTTCTCTCCCAAAGTCCTGGGATGTTTCTATATAAACTATTAATTTCTAGACAATTTGCTAAAGAATTGAGCAGAGACTCTTTGGAGAAAATGAATTCAGATCTTCCCCTACGTACTTGGAGTGTGACCATATCTACATTTCTTTGTGGAACTAATGAGAGAGTTAAATGAATTGATTTTCAAGAAGTGTTTAGCAGAGTGGTGGGTGCTCTATTTAATTTTTATTTTTTGAAACAGGGTCTCATTAGGTTGATGAGGGTCTCACTGCTTGATGAGGCTGCCCTCAAACCTGTGATCCTCCTGTCTCAGTCTCCCAAGTACTGGATTACAGGTGTGCGCCACCACACCCGGCTTATTATTTATTTATTTATTTATTTATTTATTTATTTATTTATTTATGGTACTGGGGATGGAACCCAGGGGCCTCCTATCTCTGTACTACACCCTCAGACCTATTTCATTTTTTATTTGGAAACAGGGTCTCACTAAGTTGCTGAGAGTCTCACTAAGTTGCTGAGGCTGGCTTCGAACCTGCGATCCTCCTCTCTCAGCCTCTGAAGTACTATGATTACAAGTGTGAACCACCACTGGGCAAATACTAATTACTCCGGTGTTAGCTAGTAAGAGTGATAGAAGTTGAAACAATGTAACAGCCACAGAAGAGCTAAATGTTGCCATCAAGAGAACATAGCCACATTGTCGCTCTGAGTGTTTTTTTAAAAATATTTTACATGTATCTCATTTAGACATTGTAACCAGTCTGCCTTTGAAGGGCCTTGGAGACAAATGAGTCAGTGCAAGAATGAAACTTAAGGACAAGACAGAATCGATACAAATGAAATGGCGTGGAGCTATTCTTCTTCTCCCCTCCTTCCCTCCTGCAGCACTCTGCCCAGCACTCTGCATACCAGCCAAGCTTGGTGGATACATAGAAAAGGGGTGAGGAGGCGAGGGACCGTGTGCATATGTATACACCTGGAAGGGCATTCTGGACTGGCCCACAGAGGCACGGTGCTGTGTTTTCAACACCTGACTTGTGGGGATTGCCACCCTCTGGCGCTGACTTTAAAAGGTAAAAGAAAGTAGGACTATCAGAGGGCAGGATTTAGGGTCTCTGTTTCAACTTTCCTGCTAAGCGAATATTTTGTTCCCCTGGCCTTAAGTGCCAGCGGGTTTGGAGAGGGCCTGGGTACAGAGGGAAGGGAGCCTAGTGCTTCTCCTGCTTTTGCTACTCCCTAGCCACGGGACGAGTTTCCCTGCGACTGTAGATTCCTGGGTTATAAAAGGAGGGTTAAGACAAGAGGATTGCGATAGCCCCTTTTCCCTTCAATCTTGAGTGAGTAATTAGATAAAAATAACTGTGTTGACTGGATCAGGTAGTAGGAATGGATTTTCTTGTTAAACATGCAACCTTTAGCCAGGTGCAATGGTATGCGCATGTAATGCCAGTACTTGGGAGCCTGAGACAGGAGGATCACGGGTTTGAGGCCAGCGTCAGCCATGTAGCGAGACCCTCGGCAACTTAGCAAGACCCTGTTTCAAAATAAATTAAATAAATAAATAAATAAATAAATAATAGATGATGATGATAGATAGGGAGATAGACATAGATGATAGATGATAGATAGATAGATGATAGATAGATAGATAGATAGATAGATGATAGATAGATAGGTGATAGATGATAGATGGATAGATAGATAGATAGATAGATAGATAGATGACAGATAGATAGATAGATGAGAGATAGATGAGAGATGGATGGATAATAGATAGATGATAGGTAAATATAGATAGATGGATGATAGATAAATGATAGATGATATATAGATAGATAAATAGATGTATGATAGATAGATGAAAGATAGATAGATAGATAGATAGATAGATAGATAGATGATAGACAGGGCTGGGGGTGTAGCTCAGAGATAGAATGCCCCTGGGTTTAAACTACAAACAGCCAAATAACGCAAGCTTCATAAGTCAGATCTATTTTATTCTAGAGGGATATGACTTGTAATTGCGAGATTCTGGTCCATGCCAATGACAGGGATCCTCCACTCCTTGCTTGGGTGGGTGACAGTGGAACTCGGGTTCTGTGGACCATCTGACCAGCTCTAAATCCTGTCTCAGCTCTGATGGCCTGTGGCCAGACAATCTGCTCCTTCCTCCTCACTTTCATGTCATAATAATAGAAGAATTTTTTAAAAAGCATATACGTTCTATGCTTGTTTAAGTGTTAAAAGCGTTATTCTACCCAAGCGTGGTGGCACATGCTTATAATTCCAGTACTTGGGAGGCTGAGACAGGAGGATTGCAGCTTTGAGGCCAACCTCAGCAACTTGACAAACCCCTCTGCAACTTAGTGAGACCCTGTTTCCAAATAAAAAAATAAAATAGGGCTGGGGGTGTAGCTCAGAGGTAGAATGCCCCTGGGTTCAACCCCCAATTAACCATCCCCTCAAGAGTTATTTCTAATTTCTTTAGGAGCATGGCGGAATTAGAGGTAGTAAATACCCACCGTCGATGCTGAAGCTCAGAAGTTGGTCTGAGAAGTTCTCTGGCAGATATAAAGTCAGTGGATTGACATCATGAAGCCCAGCCTACCACACACATGTCCCCAGATGGCAGGGGCAATATTTTGACTGATTCTGTAGCACTAACCACAGACATTTATTAAACACCATCTAGGTTTCAGGCACTGTGGTCAAATGTACATGATATATTGGTGGGCAAGTTTATTCAAGGGTGCAACCCCCAGAGGGCATGCGGGGGACAGAAATGAATAACATAACCCCAATGGTAAGTATCTTCCCATAATCTCACTGGTAAAATTGAGAACTGATTTTCTCAATTTGCTTTACTTGTTTTCAGTAGTTTTTTTGTTTTTGTTTAGTTTTATTTATTTATTTATTTATTTACTTACTTACTTACTTACTTACTTACTTACTTACTTACTTATTTATTTATTTGCGGTACCGGGGATTGAACCCAGGGGCGTTCTACCTCCGCGCTACACCCCCGGCCCTATTTTTTATTCTTTATTTTGAAACTGGGTCTCACGAATTTGCGGAGGGCCTCACTAAGTAGAGAGAGAGAGAGGGAGAGAGACAGGGAGAGAGAGAGAGCAAGAGAGCTGAGGCTGGCCGCAAACCCGGATCCTCTGGTCTCTGCCTCCCAAAGTACTGGGATTACAAGCGTGCGCCACCACGCCCGGCTATTTTTTTTTATTGTTGTCTGTATGTTTGTTTCTACTAGGGAGTAAACCCAGGATATTCTACATCTGAGCTACACCCCCAGCCCTATTTTATTTTATTGTATATTTATTTTGACATAGAGTCTCACTAAGTTGCTGAAGTTCTCATTAAATTGCTGAGGCTGGCCTCCAACCTGTGATCCTCCTGTCTCAACCTCCCAATACTGGGATGACAGCCATGTGCCACCGCATCCAGCTCACTGGAAGGTATTTAACAGGGCAACTGTTATCTGATATGTGACTTAGGAAAATGTTTCTGTAATTTAAGAAGACTATATAGATAATAAAATGGCAACTCAGAAAGTAGCAAGGAAACCAGCTAAAATAAAACCATGCATTAAGAAATATTTCTAGTGCTTGAGACAATATACCACAATGGTTTCAGTGGAGATTTTAAAAAGTAAGCACACTTAGACTTTATTTATTTATTTGTTTATTTATTTATTTATTTGGTACTGAGGATGGAACCCAGGGGCATTCAACCTCCAAGCTACACCCTCAGCCCTATTTTTTTTTTTGAAACAGAGTCTCACTAAGTTGTAGGGGGTTTCCCTATATTGGTGCTACTGGCCTCGAATTCGTGATCCACCTGTCTCAGCCTCCCAAGTACTGGGATTATAGGTCTGCACCACCACACCCAGCTAGGGTTTATTTTGAAGCTCAAGTTTATAAGAGGTACTGAAGCAACGGGGAAAGTGGGTAGGAGAAAGAGAGAAACCAAGGGCCACTAAGAGAATTGGGGATGAGAAATGAGGCAGGAAGTGGTATTTTGGGCTCAAGGACTTCTTGAGAGAAGAGCATGTTGGGTGTATAGAGGAAACTTTCTGCACAAGGACAGATAGTAAATAGTTTAATATTTGCACACTATATGAGTCCCTGATGCGATGTGAAATAAGCTATTAAAGAATGAAAACAAAT
>PVJS01003003.1:0-7500 GCA_004027185.1 Glis glis | reverse complement strand
TCTTCTTTAACAGACACCTCAAGAGCAGAGATGCAATCAGCCAATAAATACATTTTAAAAATGTCCAACATTAGCTGGGTGTGGTGGTGCACGCCTGTCATCCCAGTACTTGGGAGGCTGAAACAGGAGGATCGCAGGTTCGTGGACAGCCTCAGCAAGTAGTGACACTCTCGTTAACCTAGAAAACCCTGTTTCCAAGTGAGAAATAAAATCGGGCTGGGGGCTGTAGCTTGAAGATAGCTATTCCCAGTACCAATAAATAAATAAACAAATAAATAAATAAACAAATAAATAAAAAGTTTGGGTGTAGCTTGAAGGTAGCTATTCCCAGTACCAATAAATAAATAAACAAATAAATAAAAAGTTCAACATAAAGCCAGGTGTGATGGTACACACCTGTAACCATAGTACTTGGGAGGCTGAGACAGGAGGATCATGGGTTTGAGGCCAGCCTCAGCAATTTAGCAAGGCCCTCAGCAATTTAGTGAGATCCTGTTTCAAAATAAAAAATAAAATAGCACCGGGGGTATAGTTCAGTGATAGAATACCTCTGGGTTCGTTCTCCAGTAACTAAAGAGAGAGGAGGGGGGAGGGGGGAGAGGGGAGAGGAGAGAGAGAGAGAGGAGAGAAGAGAGAGAGAGGAGAGATAGGAGAGATGAGAGAGAGAGAAAGGAGAGAGGAGAGAGAGAGGAGAGAGGAGAGAGAGAGAAAGGAGAGAGGAGAGAGAGGAGGAGGAGAGAGGGGGGAGAGGAGAGAGAGAGAAAAGAGAGAGAGAGATAGAGAGGAGAAAGGAGAGAGAGAGAGACAGAGGAGAGGGGAGAGGGGAGAGGGAAGAGAGGAGAGAGGAGAAAATAGAAAAAAAAGAAAAAGAAAAATGTTCAACATGAGTAGCACGCATGAAAAGGCAAATTAAAACCATGCTGTGATCCCATCTAACTCCAAGTAGAATGGCGATCTTGATCAAGAATACAAAAAAAATAATAAATGCTGGCGAGGATGTGGGGAAACAGGAACCCTTACACACTCTTGGAAGGGTTGTACCTTAGCACGGCCACTATGGAGATCAGTGTGCAGGTTCCTCAAAAGACTAGGAATGGAAGGGGCCACCACACGACCCAGCTCCCCCGCTCCTCAGCATGTTTCCCAAAGAATGAAAGTCACAATGCTGTTGTGCTCCATACCTATCTACGCTTATAGCAGCACAATTCACAAGCGCCCAGACACAGAACCAACGTTGACTCTTAGATTTTGCAGAATTATCGAGAAAAAGGAGAAAGCCTTTTGCAGACCAAGTGAGCTCTCCAGACACTTCTTTTTAAACAGCCTAAATGACATCTTTGGAGAATCAGTGCAGTGTTTGCATCTAAGAAAAGTTATTTGCAAGTCACCGAGAGGCCCCTTTAGGCTTGGTGGGATAAGTGCGTATTTGTCAAATGTCCAAAGATGTCTTAGCAGGCCGTGGGCATGAGCATCTACATACTCAGCTCCTGCTTTTCTTGGCCAGCAACAGTGGCATACGGCTCCAGCAAAGCCTGCCGCACCATCCAAACCCTTGTCACCTCTAATTCCACGCTAATGGTTGAAACACGAGAGCAAACACTTGTTCGGGTTCCAGATTCGTCTGCTGTCTAATCCTCTTGGCAGGTCAACTTGGAGAAATGTGGATACACCAAATGTCCAATAAAGGTTTGCTGGAAACCTCCGTCCTTGTCCTTCACAGGGCTCCAGAGGAGTTCCTGATTTCTGAGTGATAAATATTGCTAGGTCCCATTTTCTAGAGACTGCCCCATGTCTAGCAGGCAAATGTTGAAACAGTCCAGAGAATATAATGGGACCCTTTCCAGATGCACATCTCAGAGACAGAGTGTTGGAAGCCAGAGTAGACTGGTTTGAGATCAGCTCTATGCTAAAAGAATTTGTTTTACTGAGCCAATTCAGTCAACACACACACACTCACACACACACACACACACACATACACACACTACACACATGTATCCAAATCCTTGGACAGTGTAATGTTAGCCAAGTTGAAACATAAAAGCAAGAAGATAGAGAAGAAAACACGGGGGAAAGAAAACTATAGTGACTAAATGTTCCAAATTCTCCCAGGGAGAAATCTCAAGGTGAAAAGAAAATACCAGTTATACTCGTCTATATCCACAATCCCTAAAGAAGACGGGAAAAATACAGTTCAGTTTGTTGTATGCATGTTTATGTACACGCCTGCCTATATTAATGCTGGCGGGTGTTAAATGAGTTCATGGTAGACTCTTGTTTTGGATTACAGACACACACTGAACCCAGCATACAGAGCGACCAAGAATGGAGCTACTTGTGTTAAGCACAAATTAATAAAAAAAAAAAAAAACAAGAAGCTGGGTATGGTGGTGCACGTCTGTGATCCCATTACCTGGGAGGCTGAGACAGGAGGATTGCAGATTTGAGGCTGGCCTCACCAAATTTGCGAGGCCCTCCAGAACTTAGTGAGACCCTGTTTCAAAATAAAAAAATAAAATAAAATAGGACTAGGGGTATAGCTCAGAGGCAGAATGCCCCTGGGTTCAAGGCCCATTACCCCCAAACAAACAAATAAACAAAAACAAGAGACTCTTAGCAACCAGTCAGAAGGGCGACCGTCTCTCTGCTGGTATGATAAAAAATACACCTCTGTTTTCACCCTTTTATTTTTTTTGTGGTACGGGGGTTGAACGCAGGGGCGTTCTACCTCCGCGCTACGCCCCCGGCCCTATTTTTTATACTTTATTTTGAAACCAGGTCTCACGAAGTCGCGGAGGGCCTCACTAAGGAGAGAGAGAGAGAGAGAGAGAGACAGGGAGAGAGAGAGAGAGAGAGAGAGAGAGAGAGAGCTGAGGCTGGCCGCGAACCCGGATCCTCCGGTCTCCGCCTCCCAAAGTACTGGGATTACAAGCGTGCGCCACCACGCCTGGCATCGTTTTCACCCTTTAAGGAAAGTAATTTTTGAAAACACCAATTTGCTTTTTGTCCTTATTTCTGCATTCTTCAGCCCTTTTCTGCCTCGAAAGTCAATCTCTTCTTCTCTGCTCAGCAGAGCACTTACTCTATTTTATAGAACGAGATATTACCCCAATTTGTGAATTGCAAATAAAAGTGAAGATATTGAAGCTCAATTTATTGTAATTTTTTAAAAATAGGAATGACAGAAGACATTTCTACCCGAGGCATAGAATGCTGCTTTTGGGGGCACCCTGGGTCATAGTCTAGCATTGAGTGCAGATAAAAACCTCCTACAGAGCGAGGACTCCTCCTCCTCCTCTTCCTCCTCCTCCTGCCTCCTTCTCCTCCTCCTCCTCCTGATTTTCCTCCTCCTCCTCCTCTTGCTCCTCCTCCCTCCTTCTCCTCCTCCTCCTTCTGCTCCTCCTCCTTCTCCTCCTCCTCCTTCTGCTCCTCCTCCCTCATTCTCCTCCTCCTGCTCCTCCTCCCTCCTCCACCTCCTCCTCTTCCTCCTCCTCCTGCCTCCTTCTCCTCCTCCTCCTCCTGATTCTCCTCCTCCTCCTCCTCCTGCTCCTCCTCCCTCCTTTTCCACCTCCTCCTCTTCCTCCTCCCTTCTTTTCCTCCTCCTTCTCCTCCTCCTCCTCCCTCCTTCTCCTCCTCTTCCCTCCTCCTCCTCCTTCTCCTCCTCCTCCTCCTCCTCCTCCTCCTCCTCCTCCTTCTTTTCAGTACTGGGAATTGAACCCAGGGGGCATTCTACCTCTGAGACACAGCCCCAACCCTTTTCATTTTTTTGCTTTGAAACAGGGTCTCACTAAGTTGCTGAGGGTCAGGCTGGCCTCAAACCTACGACCCTCCTGTCTCAGCCTCCCAAGTGCCGAGATTATACATGTGTACCACCACACCTGGTAACTCTCCCTTCTTGAACCAAAGGATGGCATTAGGCATGGAAGAGCAACAATATCCTCTTACTGCTTTCTTCAAGGAAGTTTGTCCTTTTATTTGACCCAAACAGACCTCGCCAGCCAAGAAAGCAGCACTCTAAGTTTGTGCGTATTTAAGGGACAAAGATGGAAAGGAAAAACTGAAATGTTTGTTAGGCACAGGTATTTCTGTATAAAACGCAAGCCTTTTAGCCTCTTATGACCTTAAAATGTCGATGCACAAAGACCCATTTTCTTTTCACAAAGACTTGCTATCTTTTAACTAATTGCATATATATAGAATTTGGGGGCTTCCGCGGAATTCTCTCGTAATCTGACATGTTTTATTTTTCTGGAACAAGTTCACAACGCTAAGCGGTTGTTAAGTGAACCAGGAACCTCCACCACATCTCTCTTGCATCCCGCCTAACTGTGCAAGAGGCACCATCTGCAACGAGGTCCTCTGCACAGCCGGGCAGACGCCAGCACGACGCTCTGTCGACCTCCAGAACTGTGAGCTAAACAAACCTCTTTTCTTCATAAACCACTTAAACTCGGGTATTCCCTGATGGCACCACAAAAGAGCACCCCCTGTCTCTGGTCGCCAGTGTGGCTCCACAGAATCATCATTATCTGGGAACCAGTTGGAAACACAAAGCTGAGGGCTGGGAGTGAAGCTTCATAGTACAGTGCTGACCTAGCATGGGTGGGGCCCTGAGTTCTATCCCTAGCACTGCATATTTAAAAAAAAATGCAAAATTTGTAACTTCATAATTTTCATAATTTGTAACTTTAAATTTTATAACTTTAGTCTGGATCTCAGAATCAAACTCTGAGGGTTTGGTTTTGTTTTTGTTTGTGGTACTGGGGATTGAACCCAGGGGCATTCTACCTCTGAGCAACACGCCCAGCCCTATTTCATTTTTATTTTTGGAAACAGAGTCTCACTAAGTTGCTAAGGGTCTCGCTAAGTTGCTGAGGCTGGCCTCCAATCTGAGATCCTCCTGTCTCTGCCTCCCAAGTACTTGGATTACAGAAGTGTGCCGCCATGCCTGGCTGAACTCTGAGTATTTGAATAAACCCTCCAGTTGATCCTAATATATGGTTAATTTTTAGAACCAAAGTCCTAACACTTCAGCCTGAGACCCATTTCACAGAAAGTACTGGCAAACCAACTTCCCCAGGAAGTTTATCTGTCCTCCTTAACCTCAAAGCATCTAAAAAACCAATGTCCACTTATACCATTTCTTTTGTTGATCTGATTTACTTCTATACCCAGAGTATATAATCAAGTAGATAATCAAGGTACCTATAGTATATAATCAAATATATATGTTCTCTAATTCATATTTGTAAAAATAGAATGACCAGCACAATTTTATTTTCTACCAGTGGTTTTATGACTGTTTTTTTTTTTGAAGGCGATGTACTGTAGGGGTTAAGAATCTGATTTAAATTCTGGTTCTGCCAGTTACTAGCTGGACAACTCGGTGGAATTTGTTTAGTCTTTGTGGATGTCATTTGTACAACGCAGATGGTAATGTTGCATGGCTGTGTGCAGTATTTGTCATTATATAAACTACCATATAGTATTACTAAATCTACCTTCCCACTGCCAATGACGCAGGAGAAAGAATATTTCCCTTCAGCAAACATGTGGTGTACAATAGGTTAGACCTCTGGAGACATGGATTTGACTTCTGATTTGGGCCCTAACTTTAAAATCCAAGGTCTTTAAAACTTGTAAGGGTTTGGATTTAGAATGTCCCTCTACCCCTCATGGAAACGAGGTAGCAATGTTAGAAGTGGGGCTTGGTTGTCATCTCATCAGTGGATAAATCCATTGTAGTGGATGTACTGGATGGTCACGTAGGCAGGTGGGGTGTGGCTGGAGAGGGTGGGTCCCTGGGGTTGTGCCGTTGGGGATTATATAAGGTCTTCTCCTCCTGCCCTCTCTCTGCTTCTGGCTTCCATGATGTGAAAAAAATTTTAGCCAATGAAGACCTTCACTTACTGTTATGGTGAGATATAGGATGTCCCCTGAAAAGCTCATGGATTAATGTTCAGTGTTGATATATTAAAGTCATGAGGGTTGTGGTCTCATCGGTGGATAAATCCATTGTAATGGATGTACTGGGTGGTGACCTAGGCAGGTGGTGTGTGGCTGGAGAAGGTGAGTCCCTGGGAGTGTGGCCTTGGGGACTGTGCTTGTGTCTTTGAATCTCCTTGCTTGTTGGCTCTCTCTTGCTTCTGACTTCCATGATGTGAGAGCAGAGCCCTTGCTCTCTCCCTTACTTTGCTTCCTGCTACCATGTCCTGAGCTCTGCAGACCTGGCTTCATGTGGACTGAACCTGAAATCTCCAAAAACTATGAGCAAATAAATCTCCCTTCCTCTAAGTTGTATGTGGTCAGATTTTTTGGATCACAACAGTCAGAATATTGACCAAGACTGGACTTTACTTAATATTTCTGTGTACATTCATCTTTTTTTCTTCCTGTGATGTTCAAAATGAATGTGGAATAGAAGATTATTAAATTATCAGTTCCTTTTATTATATGCTCACCCGGTTTTCAAAATCAATAAGAATGTTATCTATGGATTCAGCCAATAACACCACATTATCAGTGATTTTAATGTATTAAAGTATTTTTAAGTCTTTCATACATCAGAACCTCTTCTTTCTACAACACTTGCTGATTATCTTGTGCTTTCCTTATTAAATAAACTGCTCAGTAATTTCATATCATGTAACAGCTTTACTTTTTATCAAAAAAATTACTGAAATAAAACGCAATTACTCTAAAGGTAATTTTGACATAATCATTACAAAACTTCTGCTTCCTGCGATTAAAACAATTTATAAAAAACAACTAGTGACTGATTTTGCTAGCAGACATAACAGTATTTTTTTCTCTTGGTTTGGATCACTCATGGTTGACCCAGATGTTGGAAGGAAATGGACAAATTACCTTAAAAATGGGGATTACTGTGAAGAAAGAAAGAAAGAAAGAAAGAAAGAAGGAAGGAAGAAAGAAAGAAACAAAGAAAGAAAGAAACAAAGAAACAAAGAAAGAAAGAAAGAAAAGGAGTAAGTTGGGCCTGGTGGTGCATGCCTATAATCCCAGTCCATGGGAGATTGAGACAGGAGGATCGTAGGTCTGAGAATAGCTTCAGCAACTTAGCAAGAACCTCAGCAACTTAGTGAGATCCTGTTTCAAAATAAAAAAATAAATAAAATAGGGGTAGGGATGTAAGTAAAAGAGTGATCAAGAGAGGAAGGAAGAAATTTTCAAACATGTTATTAGAAAGTAAGTAATTGAAGGCCGGGCGTGGTGGCGCACGCTTGTAATCCCAGTACTTTGGGAGGCGGAGACTGGAGGATCCAGGTTCGCGGCCAGCCTCAGCGCTCGCTCGCTCGCTCTCTCTCTCTCTCTCTCTCTCTACCTAGTGAGGCCCTCCACAACTTTGTGAGACCCAGTTTCAAAATAAAGTATAAAAAAATAGGGCTGGGGGTGTAGCGCGGAGGTAGAACGCCCCTGGGTTCAATCCCCGGTACCGCAAAAAAAAAAAAAAAAAAAAAAAAAAAAAAAAAAATAAATAAA